>PVIW01005767.1:26494-99886 GCA_004026585.1 Noctilio leporinus
TAGTGGATAAGGTGCCGGCCTGCAAACCCAAAGGTTGCTGGTTCGATTCCCAGCCAGGGCACATAATCAGGTTGCAAGCCAGGTCTCCAGCCAGCTCTGTAGCTGGAGGCAGGTGAAAGGCAACCATACATTGATGTTTCTCTCCCTCTCTGCCTCTCTTCCTTCCCCTCTCTCTAAAAATAATAAATAAAATCTTTTTAAAAAAAATTAAAAAAAAAAAATTCACTCCCAAGGATCATTTGATAGTCTGTTGATGTGCAGTTACAAAGAATGAGGGGCACCTTTTTGGTTTGGGAGAGAGATTGCCAAGATAAGCTTATTAGGTAGAACAAAAGCAAATGAAAAAGCAATATAGGATATAATTTTTTTTTAATACAGAAATTTTTAAAAGATCTTATTCATTACTTTTACAGAGTAGGGCAGAGAAAGAGGAAGAAAGGGAGAGAAGCATCCATGTATGGTTGCCTTTCACCTGCCTCCAGCTACGGACCTGGCTGGAGACCTGGCTTGCAACCTGGTTATGTGCCCTGGCTGGGGAATTGAACCAGCAACTTTTGGGTTCTCAGGCCATCACCAATCCACTGAGCTACCAGCCAGGGCTTAGTTTTTCATTTGTTTGGTTTTTATTTTTGTAAATAAAAAGAGGGAAAAAGTATATATGAATACAACTTTGTGTTCCCTGGGAAGAACCTAAGAAGTAAAGCATGGACTTGCTGGGGATGAAGAGTAGAGAGGGGCTTTCATGTTTCATCATTTTAGAACTTTTTAGACATTTTTTAGACATTAGACATTTTTCCAACCATTTCCCTTTCTTTTGGGGGCATTTTTGGAGGCCAGCTGCCCTGGATGCACGCCTTTACTTATCCCATTGACCAGTCATTCAACTCAGGATCCCAGTGGCCTAGGAGGAAGGACTAGGAACTCCTTCTCCAGGATGTTAAGTAATGAAGGAAATAAAATGACAGCGGGGGGTTGTTTGGGTAGGCCAGTGTGAATCACTGATTCCAGACTCAGGGAGTCACTTCCCTCTCAGCGTCCTAGCCAAAGAATCCAGAACAGATTTCTGCCTGGCTAGGTGGCAAAAAATCCCATTTATTGTAAAAAGCAAGTGTCCCTTCTTCAGGACACTTGGTTTTTGCTCCCCGGGCTGCTGGTTGGGTGAAGGAGGGCCAGAAGGCTTTGGACGGTGCCGCTTGTAGGGAAAGTGCAGCTCAGCAGGGCTTCTGACCCCGGAGATGACAGGTGTGGGGGCCCAGCTGCCTGACACCTCTAAGCTCTGGGCTAAGGGAAGTGAGAGTAATAAATGCGTGCGCTTTCTCTTTCCTGGTGATTTTCAGGTTGGGGATCATTATTTTGGCCATGGCTGGAGGTGATGGAAAAGAAAATTGGATTCTTCCTCTTTTCTGAGCACTGTTCCGTCCTCAGGACTAGGAAACTAAGGGGAATTAAGGGAATCAGTTGTGGAGTTTTCACACCGACAGGGGAAAGGAAATGAATGCACCCAGCAAGAAACTGGCAAGGATCTTCCACACACTTGCACCTTTGCTCCCGACACCATTGGCCCCATCTGAGCTCCAGTTTCTACTTAGGAAAGGCAAAATCCGAAACAAGGGCAAATCAAGCAGGTAGGAGAATAGATGAATGTGCATTTAGGAACGTTCCAGGATGTCGATTTACGAAGTCTTCTCATCTCTGTTCAGTCAGGCAGTTCCCCTAGGACCACACCTGGAGCCAAGTTTGTGTTATTGGATATATAGCCTGAGAGTAATAAAACAGCATTCTAAACATTCTATACAAGATAGACTTCCTCGAAATCTGGTTGCTCTCGCCCACCACCAGCACAAGAATGCAGTGTGGCAAGGAAGGGTGACTTTTCTGCTGCCCCTCCTTCAAACCAAGGTGTCTATGCAGGAGAGGCCGAATGACACTGGAGGCTGCCTGGTGGAGGGAGAAGGGTGGCAAGACAATTTGAAGGAAGAAGTCATCCGAACAGGAACTACCATTAGCAAATAAATGCTTTGGTGAGTATCATTATGTAAGCATTCCTCCCTTTAATCCCTTCAGTCCCAGGAAGGCATCCTCTCCTCCCCGGCAACCTCAGTTAAGGATGTTACTGGCTTCCTCCTCCCCATTCGTATCGCCTCCATCCTTAATGTTAATTGGCATCAGCCTTGACCTGTTTGCAAACGTGGGGGTTGGGAAAAGTTCCTTAGTCCCACTCCCTTAGGGATGGTCCTGGCTCTGTTTGGTCTTTAATGCCTGAATCTCGTTTGCCCCCAGACACCCCGGGGTGTACTGACAACAGATATTCTGAAGGCACTCTGAGGTGTCTGGGTGAATGATCCCATAAAAGCCACAACTCATCCCAGGCTTTGTGAGATGTCACTCCACCTGGGATGCTGTGATCACCAGAGTCACAAGTTTCAGGCACTAAACTGCTTTTGTTTCTCTCATTCCTAATCTCTGAACCCACTAATTATTTGCCAGACTTTAGTGGGAAATAGCTCGATGAGCCTCAGGAGATAGACTGAGGGGACAGGGAAAGAGGAAGGAGGGAGACAGAAGCCAAAAGGAAAGGGAGGAAGGAGAGACAGAGACTGAGAGGGACCTTCTGGAATGGCTTGCATCTGCTCTGAATGGAGTCTCACCATTCTCCATTTCAGGCTGTAGTCATTACAGGGATTTTTATTTATTTATTTTTATTTTTAATTTTAGAGCCAGATGTTTAAAAGTCCGGGCAAGATTTTTGAGTCATTCCTGAAGGTTTTGGTCAAATTTACTTTGTACGTTTTAGTTGCCCTGGAATCGTCACTTACAGCTGATCAGATTCCCTCCAAAAGCAAAAGAGGCATTTATCCAAGAAGTGGGGGGTCAGTGTTTGCACTCTCCCTTTCGTTGGGGTAGCTGAACTCTTGCCCTGAAATCTTGGGAATCTGCCTTATTGTCCTGGCATTTAAGGAATGCTCAACTTGCTTAGCAGTGGTCATCCTTATCCTGAAAGCCGAGTAATGAAACATATGCCCTTTTGGCATTTACCAAAGGTGGACTCTTTTTTCCAAAAGTTTAGCTGTGCATGAAGGTATCTACCTTCAATTTTAAGAAGTAAAAAAAAAAAAAAAAAAAAAGCCCTGGCTGGTAGCACAGTGGATAAGGCGCTGGCCTGCGAACCCAAAGGTTGCAGGTTTGATTCCCCAGCCAGGGCAACATAACCAGGTTGCAAGCCAGGTCTCCAGCCAGGTCTGTGGCTGGAGGCAGGTGAAAGGCAACCGTGCATTGATTCTTCTCTCCTTCTCTGCCTCTCTCCCTCCCCTCTCTCTGGAAATAATAAATAAAACCTTAAAAAAAAAAAGTAAAAAAAAATCTTTCTCCAAAATAGATGCTTTTGTGGCGCTATCTTCTTACCCAGCTCCCACCATGTTATGCTAACATTCTCTTCTACTGGCCTGTCATACATAACAACTGGCTTTTGGGCATATAATCATTTTCAAGTCAATATTATGACCAAAGATCCCATAGGACAGTAACCCTAGAGTCAACTCAACAAGGTATTCTATTCACTATGGTTCGCAAAGTGCTGTACCAGATACTATGGTAGGTACAAGAAAAATGTAACAAACATGTCTTGCCCTCTAGAAGCTTAAAATCCAAGTTAAGGAGACAGGATATATGCATTTGAAATACTTTGAGAACAATAAAAGACAGTATGTAATAAAATATTAACAATGGCATGATAATAACAATTCATATCAGTTGTTGAGGCTTTTCTAAGAAACAAACAGCATGCTAAGGGCATTACGTTTGTTATCTTGTTTTTATCCTCATAACAACCCTATGGAGATAGGTTCTATTAATATCTCCATTTTAGAGCCAAAGGAACTGAGATTTGCAAGGAGTAAATAATTTACCGTTACACAGTTGGTAAGGCAGGCAGAGCTAAGCTTTTATTTCTGACTTTTAATTTTGAAAACACTTCAAAACCACAGGACAGTTGAAAGAATAGTATAGTATAATGAAACTTCATATAAACTTCACCTAGATTCACCAATTGTTGATATTTTACCACATCTGCTTTATCATTCTCTCTTTCTTTCACTCTCACTTTCACTCTCCTCTCTCTCCCCACACACTCACTTTTTCTCACCTATTTGAGCAGAAATTGCAGACATCATCGTAAGAACAAAGACATTTCTCCACAAAATGCCAATGCAGTCATCACACCTCTTACACTTAATGCCATAATTTGAACCCAGCTCTGACTCCAGAGCCCTGACCACAAGTACTGTGAGAGTTCAGGGGAAGGAGCCATTGGTATAGTCTGGAAATTGCAGACTGGGTTTTCTGTGGACCTTCTACTCCTAATTATTCACAGCAATGAGAGAAAGGAGGCCAAATAAGCATGAAGTACACAGAATTAAAAGGCAAAATTCCATGTGTGCTTTATTTGGGTGGGAGGGGAATGACACAGAATTGCCTTCTTACTTAGTTTCTTCTCTGACCAATATTAAAATTAGTCTTTCCTAACCATCCTCTGGGGTAGGTACTCTAGGATGCTATATGTATGTTTTTTTTTGTTGTTGTTGTTAAAACACAGTTGCAAAAAAAAAAAAATCTGCTAAATGAGTAAACCACATATAAATAGAGAAATACCCATAAATTCTAACTAGGTAGGAATCATAACTAGAAATTTAAGCCACAGTTCAGAATTCAATATTGACCATGTCAATCTGTTCTTTGGTCTACTTGCCCAATGGAATTCCAGAAGCAAGGTGTTGCCTATTGCCCACTAAAGAAGGAAAGTAGTCCCTCTGCTACAGACTGGCCAAGACTCCCCCCAGAAGACATCCCAACCTAGCTTTCTTCCTTCTTTTTATTCAGGGAAGTCAGACTTACATCAGGCCCAGTCCCACTGTATTGAATGATTGTGCCCCACTCCCCCCCTGCCTGCTTGGAGCATCTTGACCTTTTTAAACTCTTGATTTCTCCCAGTAATTACAAAGAGCCAAAAACCTGCACCTGCATTGGCTTTGCTTTTCCACAGTTTTGCTAGACATTTTTAAAAAAGTCAGTATGTTGCAAATCTCTCTGTCTCAGATGCTTAGGGCAGGGACTACGGTTGGAAAAGATGCCTCTTGCATCTTCCAGGTCACACTTTTGTTGTCTCTCCTGCTCTTTCGGTTTTCTGCAGACACACTATGATCAGCAATATCTCTGAAACCATGTCAGGTAAACCAAGTTATAACTTGGATCCCCTGTGCATACACGATCTTTGGTGGGGACTTTCATCTCCGGGGACTTAAAATTTCTTTCACCGCTTTAAGGACATTCTAGGTGTCCCCTTCCCCACTTGCTTAGGGAGTCAGTAGTATTCCTTGGGATTAAACCAAAAACAATTAAGACGTGTCCGAAAAACAGTGCTCAGATTAGGGTGGGAATGCTTGCAGCCTTGCCATTTAAATTCCCTTTCGGGTTTTTCCCTTCCCCCACCCCGCATTGTCCCTCCCTCCCCCCACCCTGCAGAATCAAAAATGCCTGAAAGCGACTAATTTACATTTGCTTCCCAAAGCTGTGGAGTGTCCCTCTCTTCTTCCTCTCCAAACTCCTCACACGCATTAGCCTGCAGGGATACAGCCAGCCTAGGAAAGAGCATCTGGTATTTTGCACTGAGGATACTGTGGTCGCTGGAAGTTGGAGGCAGGGGGGAAAGAGGGTTATAGCTGTTCGATCCATGTAAGGAACAAGCCCAGCCTTCTTTAGACCTAGCTCAGAAGACAGCGGGAGGCCGCCGAAAAGAAACTTAATCTGGCTGGTGGTTGCATCGCCCAGCTAGTTTGGAGCGGCGTGCGTGTGAGCTCTGGCCGTGCAGATCTCCCCGCACCCTGCAGCGCTACCCGTCCACCAGCAATTGCCAGCTCCTATAGACCCCAGCAAGCGAGGCTCGTGACGGACCACCACCTCCGTCGGAAGCTGAATGGCTGGGTTCTATCGCTGTGCGAGGATTTCAGAGTAAGTGGCGGGTGCCATGAGGGCTCCACCGGATTCAACGGCGAGGAGGGTGGCAGAGCGCTGGCGGTGGGTGTAAGGACCTCCACCTGTCCAAGCGGGGCTCTCGATGGCAAGAGGGGCGGCTGGGAGCCACCTGAGGTTGGGCGGCGGGCATGGAGAGGGTCAGGTGTTGAATTCAGTGCATCGCACCCGCTGTTTGGTGGTGGGATGCTCAAGGAAGGCTCATACAGGTGTGCATGCATGTTTGTCCATGTGCATGTAGGAAAGCGTCGGGGCCCCGGGCGCCTTGCGCGGGCTTCCAGGATTTGGTGACTCGGGAAGTCGTGCGGGGAGGATGGACGCTCCACAGCTCCGAACTTTCAGGCTTTTGCCTTCCCGCCGCTGTCCCTGCTTGGCTCACCTGTGTCCCAGAAAGTAAGGGACAGGACGGGGCCGGCAGGCGGGCCAGGCGGAACATCTCCCCAAGCCTGTTGCGGTTAACTTATTTGCCAAGGCAAGGAGGGCAGCACCAAGGGCAAAATTTAACCGAGGCTCAGTGACTGATGTGAAAATACCCAGTTATTCCTGGGCTTTCCTTTCCTGCGCATTGGGATGCCCGACCTCTTGGAGCAAGGTGTACTTTGTGGCACCCCACTGGCCTTCCTCAAGTTTGTAAGGAATGTCTCAAGGGTCCGAGATGGGAGAGCTGCACAGAGGAAGGAGGATGTTTATATAACCAAATGGGCGAGGGAAAGAGACTGGGACAAAGCTATAGTTTCCAACTTGCACGTGTCCTAGCTCACGTCGTCTTAAAATAAAACATCCCGCAAACCGGGGTTTTACAAGGTTAATTTCATTGACTACTAACACTATTAAAACAACGTACTCAGTAGCAATTCAGCTAAATAATATATTTCAGTTACACTGAAACATTGTGCTTTGGCATCAGCCGGCAGCCAGTGGGATTGAAAATAAAGATATAAGGGGGTGGGGGTGGGGTGCTGAAGGCAAGAAATGGGAGAGAGGAGAGCAAGGCGGAAAGAAGGGGTAGAAAGAGGGGAATTTGAATGCGTAGAGAAAATCACTTCAGATTTGTTTGAGTTGCCTTCATTTTCTACATTTGTCCCAAGCTGTACAATGTGCAGTCTCCCAGTTATTTGATGCGGTGTTAGGTCTTCTTTTCTCAGTTTTCCCCCTAGGCTTCAGGGGTGGTAGTGGCGCAGGAAGACGGGAAGGGAAATTTTACTACTCCAACATTTACTGCTCCCCCTGCAAGCCTTTGCCCCCCCCTCCCCGTCTTTCATATTCCATCCTCCATCCTCACCAACACCCCACGGGGGTGGGGGGTTCTTAGAATTATAACCTATCTATATGGGGGGGATTGCACTCTTTCAAGGAACCCCTGTAGGTCTTGAAAGTTGAATTTAGGTGGAAATACAGGGTTCACAGTTTCCTCTCCAGATTATAATTGGACTCTAAATGTTATGTATAGGTGTATACATTTAGTATATGATTTGGAGATGTTTGATCACTGGTAGAAATTGGCATACAGAAGCCTCTCCCCTTATCCATGAAGGATATGTTCCAAGACCCCAGTGAACCGAGCATAGTGCTGAATCCTATATAAACGAGTTTTTTTTTTCTTTACAAACAGACCTATGATAAAGTCTAATTTATAATGGGCACAGTAAGAGATTAATGACAAAAACTAGAAATAAAACAAAAACAATTACAATAATATTCTGTATTAAAAGTTATGCAAATGGTTTGGAGGGTCATTGTTAATTAAAAGAAGGGTTCCTTGAACACAACCATGACAGTCAATCTGATAACCAGGATGGCCGAGTGACTAATGGGCACATTGTGTATGCAGTGTGGATATACTGGACAAAGGGAAGATTCATGTCCCAAGTGGGAGGAAGCAGGACAGTGCGAGATTTTTATCATGGTGCTGAGAACGTTGAGCAATTTAAAACATATAAATTGTTTATTTCTGGAATTTTCCATTTAACATTTTCAGACTACAGTTGCCTGCCGGTAAGTAAAACTACAAAAGGAAAAACCACTTGTAAGGGGATACTAATAATACGTGTGGCGTTCAGATCCGCACATATCCTTGTAGGGCTCAACTCCATTCTACTAGCCTCATTGGCACCTTGCTCCAATCAAGTGAGTTGCCAGGGTACCAGTTTTGGTGTTTAAATTCTGAACTGGCTATTGTATACGTAGCTCTTGCTTCAGGTAATTAGCTATTAAGTTCTGTTATTTTCGTAGACGTAGAATGACAGCAGGTGACAGGAGAATCATCACGGGATCAGGGAATACAATTTCGGGTAGAAGGGAGCAAACAGCAGTAATCTTGAGCTCTGTGATATCATTTTCAGCAAGTATGTGAGGAGACGAAAGAAAAGCTAAATAACTTTCTTAGCCAACCGAGATTCTGCAGTGGTGGGATGGGTGAAAATGCCCTCATTTTAAGGGTATGGAAACTGGATCATAAGGATATTGTGATTCTTTGTGGGTCACACAGTCAATGAAAATGCCAAGATTAAAATCTTGAGTACTCTGCCTTCCAGTGTACAGCTGTACAGCCTGGAATAGAGGAAAGATCATCCTCTGAGCAAAGGACCAAAAGCCTGCATCATGGAATACCGTGGCTGGGACTGCTGCAGAAGTGGACTCAGCCCAAGGCAAGACCTAGGGCAACTTTACTTTTGGCAACCCTCCAAATTTCCTGTTACAGCCCCTTTCCCATTTCTGCACCCTTTCCACTCCAGGGGTTCTGGGCCAGAACCTGCCCTTATCTCTAAGCTTTTCTTCTCAAGTCTCTAGCATCCTAGGCTGCGGGTCTCCTCTTGGCTAACACATCGCCATCCTGTCGTCCAGGATTGAGTTCTTAGTTAAACTGACCTGTGATGATAGGTTAGTGGGCGTGGATGGAATCCTCCCGACAATGTGCATTTCAATAATACCTGGATGCTTTTATGTTGCTGTGATACTTGACCATCTAGGGGGAGCTTGTTAGGTTGGTGAGTTTCTCACGTCATACTAGTCAATTTTTTTGCCTACTCTTAAGACCAGGATTCAGGAAAGTGAGGCTGGGCACCTGACATCTTACCAGGGAAGAACTATTGTAAAGGATGTGGCAGCCTTGGCTGCAAAACTTCCCTCGTGCCCTCACCCCTCCCCTCAAAAAGCAATGCAGGCTGCAATTTGAGATCAGAGGCACAAATACTGACTTTAAATATATTTATATATTTAAATTTTATTTATTTATTTATTTTTAAAGTTTTTATTTATTATTTTCAAAGAGAGGGGAAGGGAGAGAGGCAGAGAAGGAGAGAAACATCAGTGTATGGTTGCCTTTCACCTGCCTCCAGCCACAGACCTGGCTGGAGACCTGGTTCGCAACCTGGTTATGTGCCTTGGCTGGGAAATTGAAAGAGCGACCTTTGGGTTCACAGGCTGGTGCCTTATCCACTGTGCCACCAGCCAGGGCTGTTTTATTTATTTTTAGAGAGAGGGGAAGGGAGGGGGAAAGAGAAGGAAAGAAACTTCTATCAGTTGCCATCAGTTGCCTCTTACATGCACTCAACAAACTTGCAACCCAGGCATATTCCCTGACTGGGAATGAAACCAGTGACCTTTTACTTTGTGGGACAACGCTCAACCGACTGAGCTGCACTGGTCAGGGCCAAATACTGACATTTTATGAGTTCCAGGTGCGGGTGCTTCAGGGACCCATGCATTCTTTCTTGACCCTGGGTAGCCCCTGGCACTCAGATGCTGGGGGAGATCCAACCCAGTAGGTCCCTCCACTAGTTGACTGTCTTGCCCCCCTATCTGTAACCTGTTCTCTTAAACCCAAGGCTTACCTGCACCCAGGGAGCAATGATGAACATGAAGCCTGGCCCTGTGTAAGCTTCCATTTGGGGAAGGCAAGTACAGGCTAGGGGAAAGCACCAGAAATATGTAGCTACATCTTCTCAGCCTGCCAGCTCACATCCAACTTCCGCTTCTCACGGTGATTAAGAGTGTTTAATGTTAGTCATTAGAGATCCCTGTGGCACTTTGCTTCCTTTTCTCCTTCTCATCTTCCCTGGTTGTTTTCATTCTCATTTTAGAAGAAAGGCTGTTAACTCCAGTTCCCTGGCTAGGGCCTCAGAACGTGTGTCGTATTTTGCTAACCTGTATTCACCCTGTGGCATCCGCTTGAAAGTATTTTCCATTCTGTTAGAGCACTCTAGGAGAGCTGATGAAGGGGCAGGTGTCCACCAGGGGGCGACATTATCCTGATGTAGTAGCAAGTGTCCACTAGGGGATGACACTGTTCCAGGCCCCCAACCTCACCTTCTGCAGTGGGTAGGGTGAGGGTGGGGTAGGAAAGCCCACCCTTGGGAAGGTTCTTGAGTAAACTACTTGCTGTATTTACCAGTTTACCAAAAGTTTGCCTCTTTTGCTATTTATAACATAGTTAAAATATTTAACTCTTTGTAAAAGTTCATTAAGGAGGAATGGTTTTAAATTTTTTTCGGAGATTTCTCTAAAGAGGTAGTTGACAGGTTTCATTTGGTCTTCAGCAGCATTAGAAAAAGTGTTCCATATGTTGTGGGGAGAGTTAGTTGCCTTGGGAATATATTCAAAAGGTGGAGAAGTATATAATTTCATCAGTAATTAAATTTTTAGCATTTTATATGGGAATGTTTCTACTAGTTTTACCTTGAATCCTTTAATAACCCATTTTCTGTTGGGCCACGTTTAGCAATTTGGGGATTCTTTCCCAAATTTCAGAAGTAGCATATTTTTTTGTTGTTTGTTATATTGGAAATTAGTGGCAAAAATATAGTTTGCAATTGGGTTGCTCCTATCAGTTACTAATTGATTTTCTACTTTAATGTTTAATAAATCAGTTAATTTCTTATCCTTCATAACTTCGCGTAGTTATGGCTAATGGATAGGAAATTTGGGCAGCTAATTGTAGAGTAACCCCTTATTAGCATCTTTACTTTCTGCTGCTTTATTTCTATATTAAAATTTTAATTTATTTTTAGAGAGAAGGGAAGGGCCAGAGTAAGAAAGGGAAACATTAACGTGGGA
Organism: Noctilio leporinus; assembly: GCA_004026585.1. Classification (NCBI taxonomy): domain Eukaryota; kingdom Metazoa; phylum Chordata; class Mammalia; order Chiroptera; family Noctilionidae; genus Noctilio; species Noctilio leporinus. Next base: position 37,574 of record PVIW01005767.1, read on the forward strand.
GAGAAACATCAATCAGTTGCTCCTCGCATGCCCCCAACTGGGGACCTGGCTCGCAACTCAGGCATGTGTCCTGACCAGGAACTGAACTGGTAGCCACAGGCTGGCACTCAATCCACTGAGCCACACCAGCCAGGGCTATATTTATATTTTTATTGATTAATTATTAGAGAGAGAGAGAGAGGAAGGGAGGGAGAAGGGAAGGAGGGGGAGAGAGAAAGAGAGAGAGAGAGAGAGAGAGAGAGAGAGAGAGTTATTTGTTATTCCACTTATTGATTTGGTTGATTCTTGTATGTGCCTTGGCCGGGGATGGACCCCACAACCTTGGTGTATTGGGGAAATGCTCTAACCAACTGAGCAAAATGACTTGGTCTCATTTTGCTGCTTTAAATGGTTTTTACTCTTTCATAAAATCTTCAGTAGCTATTAAAAACACCCATTCAGTGCTAATTGCTGTAAACTATGATTCATTAGAAGAAATGAGTTGTTTTTGAAAGGCTCGTTTAGGCAGTAAACAGGTTTACTGTTCGATCATTTCAAATACAAATGCTAACCTTAATCCAGAGGCTCTTAGCAGGGTTATGGGGTCGGAACTAGAGGGAAGGTGTGCTACTGACATCTAGTGGGTACAGGCCAGGGATGCAACTCCACATGTGGGCTCTTGCCACAATGCACAAAAAGAACCCTATGCAAGCTAGAATTTTCCACTCCACATGTCAACAGTGTCAAGACTGAGAAACTCTGCCTTAAACTAATAACTCTGTATGAAGATAGAAGTCTGAGGAGGACCAACCTTAAGTGTTGTTTAGATTAGCACTACCCAACAGAAGTTTTTGTGGTGATGGAAGTTCTTATGGTGTTCTCTGAGAATCACTACCCATGTGTGGCTATTGAGGAGTTGCAATGCAGCTAGTGTGACTGAGGGTTTGGCTTTTCATTTTATCTCATTTTAATTTAATTTAAAGTGAAATAGCTATATATGCCCAGTGGCTTCTAATACTGGACTCAACCTTAGAGGTACTACATATAGTCTAGTGGAACATGGTTCTGGGATCAGACAGTCCTAGTTCTGCATCCATAGTCTACCATTTCCTAGCTTTATGGTCTAAGCCTCCTCAGCTTCAGTTTCCTCATCTGTAAGATGGGAGTAATAACGGGACCTACTCCTTGGAGGATTATGAATATTCAATGAATTGTCGCATGAAAAAGAAAGGATGTAGCACTGTGTCCACCACAGTAAGCATTGAAAGATGGTAATAATTATTGCCAGAGATTTATGATTAGCATAGTAATTGACATCATGTAAAAGTAAATTGGGCTTAAACAGGGCTTATAAAGCCTTATAATGTCCCTTGGGATTTGAATTTAAAGGCTACTTCAGAGGTAGAGCCTTAACTCAGCCTTCATAGTAGTAGCATAGGCATGTCCCCATGCCTCTTTGGGCCTTGGTTTTGTCATCTGTAAAATGGGAATGATAATAAAAATGACAATCATAATGCAACTTCCCTAACTGCCTACATCACAGAATTCCAGGGAAGGTCAACTTGGTTGCAGAAGAGCTTTGAAGAATCCACAGCTCTGTAAGTGGAAGGTTTATGTTATGAATTGGAACACAAGAATGCATTTGTTTAGATTCAGTGCAAAAGTTCTGTCTTGGTAGAACTATCTTAAATTCAGAATGAGAGTACTTGCATTGAGGAGGTGGTACACTGCAACACAGGAGAAAGCCAGGAGCTCTTAATAATATTAGGTCTGCCTCTGTTTATCATCCAGCCAGTAGTGTGGCAGGAGAGCCCAGACACCACCTTAAGGATGCATGAAAGTTTGACATTTGGGGTTGGGGAACCAGAGCAGTATATTGGACCAGTTTGGCTCCCATGCTGCTAATGAAAGAGCAAGGTATCTGGCTCACTGAGAGAGAAGAGGGCCCCTCCCAGCAGCTTGCAGTGTACTATCAAAGGCCATACTGCCCTGGCTGGTGTGGCTCAGTGGATTGGTGCCAGCCTGCGAACCCAAGTATCACTGGTTCGATTCCTAGTCAGGGCATATAACCAGGTTGCAAGCCAGGTCTCCAGCCAGGTCCCTAGCTGGAGTCAGGTGAAAGGCAACCATACATTGATGTCTTTCTCCCTCTTGGCCTCTCTCCCTTCCCCTCTTTCTAAAAACAGAAAGCCTGTAAAGCATGGAGCACAGGACATGCCTTGGTCTTAAAGCAAAACTATAGTATCAACTTATACAATGTAAATAATGACAAATCAGAACCAATGTGAAGGTGCTCAAATCACCCTATATGGAAAACTGTTGGCCTGCACTTTCATTTTATGTATTTTTATTTTTTTAAAGTTTCATTTATTATTTTCAGAGAAAGAGAAAGGGAGGCAGAGAGGGAGAGAAACATCAATGTATGGTTGCCTTTCACCTGCCTCCAGCTAAGGACCTGGCTGGAGACCTGACTTGCAACCTGGCTATGTGCCCTGGCTGGGGAATCGAACCAGTGACCTTTGGGTTTGCAGGCTGGTGCCTTATCCACTGTGCCACCAGCCAGGGCATTCATTTTAGGTAATAATGGCAAGGGGCCTGTGCCTCTCTGTTTCACCATATGGTTCTAGCCATAAGGAATACATAATAGTTTGAAGATAATTTTTATTTTTAAAAAGATTTTTATTCATTATTTTCAGAGAGAAGGGCAGGGAGGAAGGAAGAAAGGGAGAGAAGCATCAATGTATGGCTACTTTTCATCTGCCTCCAGCTACAGATCTAGCTAGAGACCCTGGCTTGCAACCTGGTTATATACCCTGGCTGGGAATGAATAAAATTTTAAGAAAAAAGAAGAAAGGCTATACTGCCCAAGGGCTTAGCCACCCAGCATAGTGTCTGGCCTGAGAGATACACATATATACACACTGAAAATATTTGGCACCATGTAGTGGAAAGATCATGGGGCTTTGGAGTTAGAAATGAGTTTGAATCCTCACAATGCCACTTACTAGCTGTGTGGCCACAGGCAAATGCTTTCTTCTTTCTGAGCCTTAGTTGTCTCATCTTTAAAATGGAGGTAATGATTCCTACCTCACAGAGCTGTCACAGGATTAATCAGGAAACTAACAGGGACCTGGGTTGCCTTAGTAAAGTGAGTTCTCCTGCCACCTAATGTTGATAAGCAAAGAGCAACATTTTTTAAAAAGGTTTTATTTATTATTTTTAGAGAGAGGGGAAGGAAGAGAGGCAGAGAGGAGGAGAGACATCTATGTATGGTTGCCTTTCACCTGCCTCCAGCTATGGATCTGGCTGGAGACCTGGCTTGCAACCTGGTTATGTGCTCTGGCTGGGAATCAAACTAGGAACCTTTGGGTTCGCAGGCCGGCACCTTATCCACTATGCTACCAGCCAGGGCCTAGCGAAGAGCAACTTTTGACCAATTAATGAGTCCTAATCCCACTTCTGTTCCTCTGGGATCAAAAAGGACATGAAAGTTTTTGCTGATGGTATGGGAAAACCACATAATTCTTTGTTAAGAAAAAGAAAGGGAGAACAGGATTTTCCTTGCGCTGCTACTACCATGTCTAGAAAAGCAGCCTGATGTTTACGGATAGACTAGGGTGGAAGATAAAGCCCAGGGTTCTGAGTTAGTGACAAATACAGTGATAATGAGGAGCCTGTGCTGCCTCACTTGCACCTGTAAGTTCCCTGTTAAATTCACTGTATTCTGTGTGTAGACAGAGGTTTTCTGGAGACGGGGTTTCCCAGGCATCTGGAATGTAAATGCAAGCCACATCTGTGACTGGTTAATCCAGTGGCAGCTAAGGAACAAAGGCCACAGGCTGGACCCAGCTAGCCGTCTTTGCCCTCACCAAAGCCATGGACCCCAGTCCTCAACGTAGATAGCCATTTACAAAGCTGCTGGTCACCAGGGGCTGCTGGAGAGAATATAGATAACAGGAGGAAGTCTCATCCCCCTGCGTTTGAGAACTTGATATGAAGAGCAGGGATACAGGTCATATACACCATGGGAGAGTAGTAATGATATTAGCTAACATGTATTGAGTGCTTCTTCTGTGTTACACTCTGTGTCAATAATTTTATATGAGTTAGTTCACAAAATTCTTTGTGAGGGCAGGGCCCTTCTCTTTCTTGAGCACTATTCTGATCTCTTAGCACACAGTAGGTACTCAGTAAATAGTTATTTTTAAAAAAATTTTATTGTTGTTGTATTACATCCATCCCCTTTTTGCTCCTCTCTGTCCCCCTCCCCACCCACCCATTCCCCCCAAAGTCAATCCCACCTGTTGTCCATGTCCTTGGAGTAAATAGTTATTAAGTGAATGAGTCAGCACAGTTAGCCTGCGGCGGAGGTACTGCTCTTAGCCCCACTTAACTGACGAGGACATTTACGACTCGAACATACAGTGCATTGCCCAAGATCCCAGGCTAGTAAGTGACAAGAGCCAAGAGTCATACCTAGATTTGTACAACTGCATAGCCTCACTCTTTAGCAACTATGCTCCCTCCTTAGAAGGTCAAGGTACCAGATTTCTCTTTCTGTGACAAAGGAACATCTACTCAGAAGCTACTAGATCAGACAATAAAGGCCACTGCGAAAGGACTTGATATTGTGACATTCATAGCTTTTTCATCCTTGGAAGGAGAGAGTAAGTTCATTTTATGGATAAGGAAGCTGAGGCATAAAGAAATCACATTACTGGTGCAAGGTCCCACAGCTTGTGATGATCCTCGTTAGTTAGAGGTGCTAGTTCTCCAGAGACGCAGAGCCTGATAGGGAGAGGAAGAACTTTTCCTACTTTGGGGCCAAGGCTCAATGGGAAAAAGTTAACAAAGGGCCCCATTTGTCAAAATGAGTCACTTGAAGTTTTGGATAGAAACCGCAAACATTTTACTCTTCTAATCTGAACATTTGCAATTGTATTCCTTGTTATAAACATAATTTTATAACAATATAGTTCGGTTATCTACTGTGGCATATAATGGAGGTGTTCAAAATGAGGAGTGGGAAACAAAAGGGAGGAATAGAAGAGATACAAACATGGGAAAGACTAGATACAGATTTTTTTAAAATAAAAGCAACAAATGTAGGCACTGTTCTTTTTCCCAGAAAAGATTGCTAGTAAAAACTGATGATCAACAAGGTCATTATTATGTTTTCTCATCCTGGGAACCTCGTAGGCCGAGGACCAGACCATCCGATCAGCTGTGGGTTATGTTACTTCCCTTTCCTTATTGGGTTTAGCTCTCTCCTTTCCGTAAGTCCAACTTTCCTGGAAAAAGGGAGAGGAAAGTAAGTGAAAGGAGATTTCTTAGACCCATGGGAGTTGGGGGAAAAAAAGAGGTTCTGGGAGGCCAGGCCCATTTGCCTGCCCACATTTTTAACAGAGCTCAGTAGATAAGGCAGGAATAGTCTATTTTCCTAAATTTGCATGAAGCATATGGATAGAGGTTGATACCATAGTTCATTATTTTTGTGATAGTTGGACAGGGTTTCCAGAAGCCCTTTATGGGATTCAGGTGGGAAGAAATCCCCACTAAACCTCCCTTATTTATTTTTGAAGGCTTTCCTTTTACTTTTATATGTGAGGAATGTTTATTTCTTCTATGCCTGCGGTTTCAGAAGCCAAATATCAGTGATGGGAAGACCTTATTTGATGCAGAAATGCCTGTTTACTTATTCAGAGTTGGAGGAGGGAGGAAAATCTCTCAAATGAGGTAATTAGTTTTCTGATAGGGATGAACTCCTGATCTGAAGAATTTAAAAAAAAAAAAATTGCTTTCAAAGGGGAAGAAAGAATGAGTTAGGAATTTTAAATCAAATCTCCTGAAACCCTGTGCATTTATTAAATGGGGAAATAGCTTAGGTTTCTTAAAAATCTGAAAGTATGCCCTGGCTGGTAGCACAGTGGATAATGCGCCGGCCTGGGAACCTGAAGGTCACTGGTTTGATTCCCAGCCAGGGCACATAACCAGGTTGCAAGCCAGGTCTCCAGCCAGGTCCGTAGTTGAAGGCAGGTGAAAGGCAGCCATGCATGGATGTTTCTCTCCCTCTCTTCCTCTCTCCCTCCTTTCTGCCTCTCTCCCTTCTCTCTCTGGAAATAATAAATAAAACCTTTTAAAAAAATCTGAAAGTTAGGGGGATTTCTAAAAATACTGGTGGGCTTCTGAAGAGCTGTTCTGAAGGGTTGATCCCCTGTTAGCCAACTGAAGCAGAGCTTATGGTGGGCCTCTGCGAAGTCTGACCTCTCTGGGGATGAACTGGGAACTTTATTATTAAAAAATTTTTTTAAATTCATTATTTTTAGAGAGAAGGCCAGAGAGGGAGGAAGAAAGGGAGAGGAACATCACTGTATGGTTGCTTTTCACCTGCCTCCAGCTAAGGACCTGGCTGGAGACCTGGCTTGCAACCTGGTTATGTGCCATGGCTGGGATTCGAACCAGTGACCTTGGGGTTCGCAGGCCGGTGCCTTATCCACTGTGCTGCCAGCCAGGGCCCAGGGCTTACTTAAAAAAAAAAAAATGGTTTTCAGAAAGAAGGAACTTGTACCCTTTGCAACAACATGGATGGAACTGGAGAGTATTATGCTTAGTGAAATAAGCCAGTCAGTGAAGGACAAATATATGATCTCACCCATTACAGGACAATAATGAGCAAAACTAACAACAAGCAAAACAGAACCAAGTATATGAATACAAGGAATAGGCCTGCAGTGGTCAGGGGGAAAGGGGTTGTGGAGAGGGGGGAGGCAGAGGGAAAGAAGGTGAGCAGCTTAGACAAGAACCTAGTATAAAGGAACCATGGACATGGACAACAGGTGGGATTGACTTTGGGGGGAATGGGTGGGTGGAGAGGGGGACAGAGGGGAGCAAAAAGGGGATGGATGTAATATAACAACAATAAAATTAAAAAAATAAAAGGTTTTCAAAATTGATTAGCAATATAAAGAGAGGCAGATATTGCTTTGTTCCAGTTATTTATGCATGCATTAATTTATTGATTCTCGTATATGAACTGACTGGGGATTGACCCTGCAACTTTGGCATATCTGGGTGATGCTCTAACCAACTGAGCTACAGGGGCAGGGTATAGTCTGCTTTTTTTAAAATAAAGATTTTATTTATTTATTTTATTTACAGACAGAGGGGAAGGTAGGGAGAAAGAGAGGGAGAGAAACATTGATGAGTGGTTGCTTTTCACATGTCCCCAACCAGGGGCTCAGCCTGCAAACAAGGCATGTACCCCATACTGGGAACTGAACCAGCCACCCTCTGGCTCGCAGGTCAGCATTCAATCCAGTGAGTCACACCAGCCAGAGCACAGTCTGCTTTTTTGATAGCTGTCAACCAAGGGTTGCCCTCTACTACTAGAGACCACTTGCCATTCCCTGCCACTTGATGCTCTACAACCTAGCAGTTTGCTTCTTTAAGGCCAGCAGGAGAGCATGTGCTGTAGTTTCAAATCTCTGACTTTTTAAAAAAAATATATCTTTAAAGTAGCACTCCTTAACTGTTTTTTTTTTTTGTTTTTGTTTTTTTTTTTTTTTACGATTTTATTTATTTTTCAGAGAGAGGGGAAGGGAGAGAAGCAGAGAGGGAGAGAGACATCAATGTATGGTTGCCTTTCACCTGCCTCCAGCCACAGACCTGGCTGGAGACCTGGCTTGCAACCCGGTTATGTTGCCCTGGCTGGGAATTGCTCTCTGATTTTTATATCTGAAGCTGTACACACTTTTTAAAAAGAGCTCACCTGATTATGACAGGCCCACTTATGTGCAAGGGGTGGGGATTTATAAGGTGTGCACGCTGGGGGTGAGGCAACAATCTTGGGGGCCATCTTAGAATTCTGCCTACCACAGAGTCTATGAAAAGTATTTCATCCTTTCAGTTTTTTAAAAACGAGATCAGCTGCTTTTTTCCTTGTTATTCTTTTATTCCTTGTGTTTTCAATCCTTTTGATAACCTTTTTTTAAATTTAATTTTATTGTTGTTTTATTACATCCATCCCCTTTTTCCTTCCCTTTGTCCCTTTCCCCACCCACCCATTCCCCCACAAAGTCAATCCCACTTATTGTCCATGCCCATGGTTCTTCCATGCTAGTTCCTTGACTAAACTGCTCCCCTTCTTTGCCTCCTCCTCTCCCTCACCTCCTTTCAATAACCTTTTAAAATGTGTGGTATTGTGTTTTGAATTTCTAAGAATGTTTTTCTCACTTTCTAAAGCATTCTCTGCCCTGAGAAGGCAGCAAAGCGGTCAAGTCGTCTTCTGAGCCCTCGAACCTGAATAAGACTGTGGTCAAAAAATGCCAACATCCTTGGAAGACAAGACTTTCTCCTTTGCTCTCCCTCCCTCTTTTTCCCTCCCGCCCTTGTTGAACCCTTACATCAGACAAGCTAAGGAGGAAAAAGCAACCCTGGGGGCCTAAGCATCTGGGGTTGGCTGAGAGTGAGCATGCAAGCATTTAAACAGATTTACTTTAAACTTTTATTAGCCATAATGAGACAGCTGAAAGAAATACAATGATGAATAATGAAACTTTATATCGCTCCTGGACTAGACTTTCGGATGGCCGTTATTACATGACTTTATGTTTTTTGGGAGTGGTTCTGAAGGCTTCTCATAAATACTGGATAAAAATCTGCATTATTTCCCCTTTCCTTATTCAGCTTGCTAGCTTTCTCATAGGACTTAATGAAGAAGGGTCTTTTACTGAAGGTATGTCTCAGGTTATCCCCTTATGTTTTTTTTTTTTAAGATTTTATTTACGATTTCCAGAGAGAGAGAAAAAGGGAGAGAGGCAGAGAGGGAGAGAAACATCAATGTATGGTTGCCTTTCACCTGCCTCCAGCCAAGGAACTGGCTGGAGACGTGACTTGCAACCTGGTTATGTACCCTGGCTGGGGAATCGAACCAGCAACCTTTGGGTTTGCAGGCCGGCACCTTATCCACTGTGCTACCAGCCAGGGTCTGTCCCCTTATGTTTAAGAAAAAAGAGACCTCTTCTCTGACTGATTCCTATTTGTCACTTCAACCTCCTCTCCCACTCCTGCATTCATCCATCTATAAAAACATGGCCCTGACTGGTAGCACAATGGTTAAGGCGCCGGCCTGTGAACCCAGGGGTCGCAGGTTCGATTCCCCAGTCAGGGCACATAACCAGTTTGCAAACCAGGTCCCCAGCCAGATCTGTAGCTGGAGGCAGGTGAAACGCAACCATACATTGATGTCTCTCTCCCTCTCTGCCTCTCTCTCTTCCCCTCTTTCTAAAAAATAATGAAATAAAATCTTTAAAAAACAACAGCAACAACAACACACGTAGTGAGCACTTTTGGTGAGCCTCGTATCTCAGGAAATGTGCTGATAGTACCTCCACAGGCAAAATGTGTCCCCTGTCTTCAACATGGTGTCAGCTATGTCAGAGGCATATGCGAAGGGCTGAAAGGATCGAGTAAGGGTGATAACCCTTGAGCTGGGTCTTGAAGGAAGTGTAAGATTTCAAAGGTGTGGGGATGAGGGAGTGGTATTATAGGCCAAGTGGACAGCCTGTGCAGATGATAAAGAATATGAAAGAACATGAAAGAACATGGTATGTTTAGGGAGTTACTGGTGATTTGGGGATACCAGAATGTGGGGATTCGAGTGAGGGTGGACTGCTGGTAGAATAGGGTCGGGCAGGAAACACCATTGTGAAGGGCCTTGAGTGTGAAGAACTTGGCTTTCATCCTGCAGGCAGCAGGAACTTGGTGAACTAGTCTGAGCAGGGAGGCTCTTGGACAAATTGGTATTTCAGGGAGAATATTGTTATTTTTTTTTTGAGATACCAGTGAGGTGACAGTAGTTTTTGTTGAATAGCATAAATAAAATTATAGACCAGAGGAGGCAACTCCAAGGCCACTGATAAAAATCCCTGGTACAATGACAAAACAAATTAACTTTTTAAACTTTTATTAGCCAGAGTGAGATAAATGAAAGAACTACAATGATGCTTCTATGAGGAGGTCCCGGGAAAACAAAGCTCTGGTTAATAAAGTCAGCCTGAGGGCAAATGGAAAGACGTTTTGCCGGTGATGGTGGCTGTGAAATAGGAAAGGGCAGGGTGTTTCTTCTTGAACCCTCCTCCATGAGGGTCAAGACCTAGCTCCGTCGAGTGGGGCTCCACACCAAAGGGTCTTATGGCTTGAATGCCTGAGAATTGACTCTATGCACCAAGGGCAAGAGGGACCCAAGAATACTTGGTTCTGCACAGGTGAATAATCTTGGGGTGGGGCCCACCTTGCTGGGAGAGAAGGCAGGTCCTGCTAAGTTCAGAAACAAGAAGGTTCCTCCCCAAGGGCAAGTCTTCTGCTTCTCATAGCACATTTCTACTTCTAAGAAATTGCTGACCACATGATAGCCTTTGTATTACTTCCCTCCACTTAAAAAAAAAAAAATTGAATTTAGGTATTCATGCAACAAACATTTATTGAGTGCCACCTATGGGCCAAGTACCATTGTAAGTGCTAGCAGAACAGTGATGAACAAAATAGGGCAAGGTCCTTGCCCTTAGGGAATTTGCATTCTAGTAGAGGAGACAGACCAGAAGCCAGCAATGAAATTCATATAGAACATATTTTTAGGTAGTGATATGTGGTATAAAGATGTCAATAGAGGATGATGTGATGGAGAGAGACTGGGAGGACTTTAACTAGGATGATTATGAAGGTCCTCTATGGAGGTAGCATTTGAGCTGACTTGAATGCTACAAAAGAGTCAGCCATGCAATTAACTAGGGAAAGAACCCTCCAGATAGCAGGAGCAGCGAATGCAAAGAGCCTGAGATGAAAAGGAGCGAGTGCATTGGGGATTAGTAAGGAGTGTATTGGGGATTAGCAAGGAGGCCCGTGAGGTTGCAAAGAAGGCAGAAAGGAAGGTAGCAGGATCAGTGGTTAGTGGGGCATTGACATGTGGCCCACTCACATAAGGCCCAAGGTAGGGAGTTGGGATTTGCTCTGAATGTGATGGCAAGCCACGAGGAGGATTTGAGCAGAGGACTGACGTGACTGGTATGGCTGCTGTGTGGAAAATAGAGAGGCAAAGATGGAAGCAGGGAGACAGGTTATTGCATGATTCAGCAACCAGGTAATGGCGGTTCAAACAAGGCAAGAAATGGTTGGATTATAGAAATATATGGAAAGAAGAGTCACAGGATTTACAGTTGAATTAGATGTGGTGTGGAAAGGAAATAGAGAAATCAATGACTCCTAGATTTTAGCCTGAGCAGCAGGTTAGTGGCATTTCCTGAGATGAGGAAAACTGCGGGAAGACTGACTGTGAGAGGAACTAAGAGTTTGATATGCACTGTGAGGTGGAGATGGTGGCCGGGCAGCTGGTTAGAGGAATACGGAGTTTTGAAAGAGGTTCAGTCTAGATACAGAAATTTTGGAATCCAGGCTGTGGATAGTATTTAAAGCCTGAATGAGATCATCTAGACATGGTAGCCACTAGCCACATGTGCCTATCACTTGAAATGTGGCTGCCCGAGTTGAGATGTGTGCTATATGTTTAAAATACAAATCAGATTTCAAGAACTTAGTATGGAAAATGGAAAATATCTCACCGATGTTATTTTTATAATGACTGCACATTGAAATGATAATAATTTGGTTCTATTGAGTTAAATCAAATGCTTAAAAGTAACATCACCCGCTTCTCTTTGCTTTTTAAAATGTGGCGGCTGGAAAGTGAAAAATTGCATAGGTGGTGCATAGTAACATTTCTCTCTCATCCTACCGGTCTCAGAAATTACTGTAGATAAATAAGAGGGCCAAGGACAGAACCCTCAAGTGCTACATTTCCAATTCCGTGAGGAGGAGAAAGAGTCAGCAAAGGACATTGAGAAGTGACAGCCAATGAGGAAAATTGTAGGCGGTGTTGGTGACAAAGGCATGTGATACATTCATTTAAAAGGAAGGAGTGGCATGCTGCCGGCCAGTCAAGTAGAGGAAGGTTGGTGGAGAGGTTTGGATGTTCAGTTTGGAAGACTCATTTGAGAGCTCGGTGGTATAGAAGCGAAGACTTACAATCAGTAAGTATAGGTAACTTGAATTTTGCTTTAAAGAGACGCATAGAAGTGGCGTGGTAACAAGAGGAAGGTTTTAACTAAGGGGGGGAGGTTTGTGTGTTTTGTTGTGGTCATTGGTGCGTTTGGTTAGAAGGGAAGACAACTCAGATGATGGCGGTGCTGTTCTCAGGGCCCTAGGGTTCAGTTGGGCAAATAAGGCAAGTATACCACAAAGAATTTGAGATGGCCTAAACTCAAGAATTAGTTAAATGGAATGATAGTTAAATTGAATAATTCTATTCATGTTCCAGGTATTCAGATGCTGCCAACATGCCCCCTTTCTTTGTTCTCCCATTAGTCTTCCATACAGGGATGGGCAAAAGTAGTTTTCTAGTTGTGAGTACAGGAAACAGTTTATTCTTGTATTTTATGTATTCATTATTGTATTATTTTTCTTTATGTCAAATTATTTTTCTCTTTTCAAAATATTTTATTATTTATTTTTAGAGAGGGGAAGGGAGGGAGAAAGAGGGGAAGAGAAACATTGATGTGCGAGAGAAACCAATCAGTTGCCTTTTGCACACCCCCAGCTGGGGGGATGGTCCGCAACCCAGGTGTATGTCCTGACCCGGAATAAATTAGTGACCTTTAGATTTGTGGGATGATGCTGAACCATTGAGCTGCAGTAATCAGGGCTGTATATCTTTTTCTATAAACAAGCTGCTTGTTGAATCCTTTGTTCCCTTTTACAACAAATTGTTTGTCTTTTATTGATTTAGGTGTGCTCTGGACAAATTAAGAAAATGGGCCTCTATATCACAAGTATTGTTTCCTAGTTTGTTAATCTTCTGTTAACGGTTTACTTTTTTTGTGGTGAAAGTTAAAAATTTTTTATATAGTCAAATGCCTTAATCTTTTATGGCTTATCAATACAATTTTGTCTTCCTGGGCACACCCTGCAAAAGGAATGGTCCCTAACATAAAGTAATAGATCAAGAGTTTTACTTTTTTGTGGGGGGGGTGGGGGCTGGGTAACAGCTTCATTGAGATACAGTTTGTATATTATATAATTAATCGATTTAAAGCATAAAATTAAATGCATTTGAATGTATTCAAAGACCTGTTTGACCATCACCACAATTAATTTTGGAATATTTTCATCACCTCAAAAAGAAAACCTGTACTGTCACTCACTGCCCCCTCCCCTGCCCCCGCCCAAAGAAAATCTATCTCCGCAGCCAAAAGTAGGACATTTTTTGTGACTATGTATTTGTTTATTCTGGACATGTCATTTCAATGGAATCATTGTCTTTTATAGGGGAAAGATAATTCTATTTGTATACTTTGTATACCTCTTGAATAGTTTGAGGCTCTAATTCAGTGATTTTCAATCTTTTTCATCTCATGTTGCACATAAACTAATTACTAAAATTCCTCAGCATGCCAAAAAATATTTTTTCCACTCTGACAAAAAGTAGGTAAAATTTTGATTGATTTACAAAAAAAAATGATAGTAATTACTTACCATTGTCGCTCCAAAGTGACTTAAAAAAAATCAGGTGCTTTTACTTCCATATAAGGATTTCTGGTACCAAGAATTAACCAATCAGATGCAACCTTATTATGTGATGTGACCAATACAATACAACATTGTTATATGACCTAATGACAGGGCATTCACACCAGATAGCTATTGTGTTGGCTGTTCTCTTTTTTTTTTTGGTTCTTTTTTTTTTGTTGTTGTTGTTCTCATTTTTTATTTGATAGTCTAAGGGAAAAGAGGTCAGTATCCCTGACTAAATAGTCAGGTATTGAATGTTTTAAAAATTCTTGTGGTATACTGGTTGAAAATTGCTGCTCTAAAGGAAGGATAATGGGTAAGGTAAAATGATTGTGTTATGTTCTGGATATCAAAAGCTGATCTTTTGCTTTTTCACTGTATATTGTACTTTAGTGACCCAACAGCAGGATCGCTGAATGAATTTTCTTACAATTTGGAAGTTCTGGAGGCCAGTGATGAGGGTAAGTGAATAAAATCTTTCTTTTAAAGGTCTTTTTGAAAAAGATTTTTATTTATTTATTTTCAGAGAGAGGGGAATGGAGAGGGAGAGACATCAATGTGTGATAGAAACATCAGTCAGTTGCCTCGAGTGTCTCCAACCAGAAACCTAGCCCACAACCCAGGCACGTGCCCTGACTGGAAATTGAACTGGCAACCTTTCAGTCCATAGGCCAGCACTCAATCCACTGAGTCACACCAGCCAGGGCCCAATAAAATCATGATAACCAGAACTAGATTTGTTTACTGTGTTTAACAACCAAGAATTAGCCAATCAGGAAAGATAACCCAGTCACAAGCGAATAAGTTAATAGCAAATTTCTAACAACATCAGGCTCAGTCCATATTTACTTTTTAGTCTTCGAAACTTTTTACTTGCATTTCCAATTTGGTAGTCAAAAGGTTTCTGAGGCCCTGCAATCTTCTTTGGGGATGATTATCAGGTTCTACTTACTAAGGTAAGGGAAGCATTTCTGTTTAATCAGAAAAATCAGAGCAGCCCACAATTGGTCAGATTCAACTGAGGTTTTACTGTAGCTAGTAATCCAAACTTAACCAACAGTAAAGAGGGGATAGAACCAAAAAATGCCACCATAGGCTTCTGTTAAATAGGGTTCAATTTACAAAAATGTTCTTGTAAAACTTTCTCCTAAGGGTATCTATTGCCTATTAACATATGAGTGATAGGTGCCCATGAGTGATAAAAAAGGGAGACAAAAGTCACTAAACAATGATAAGCTTTCCTGACATCAAAAAAAATGGGAGAAAAGGAAACTAAGACATAAAATAAGATCTTGAACTTAAAGACAGAACTGAATTTATTGGTCCACTGGGCTGCTCTTCAAATTAAAATTAAAAAAGCGTATGCTGAAGAAGATTTGATATGCAAGCACAGAGAGAGGGGAACCATTTTGTGACTTTCTGGAGGCCTGACTTCACTGATCATGTGGGGCAGAAGATAGTGAGCCTGGGTGCATGGATCTTTGAGGGCAAGAATTGGGTCTTCATATCTGTCACTATTATTCAGTATTAGGCCTTAGAGAGAGTGATTAGACCTTCAAAAATATCTAATTAATGAATTAATAAATAAGTGAATGATAGGCTTCCTCACCTAGGCAACCCCAACCATTAAACCAACTGACCTATTTTTTTGAATATGAGCTAGATAGATGCCTACAAAAGAAGATACCAATGCGGCGCAGCTTGGTGAAGGCTGGAGGTAAGGAAATGCCTTTTCTCTGTTCCCAAGGACTTTTTTTTTTTTTTTTTAAGGACCAAACATTGGAGTAATTTTTAGTATTACTCATAGTTAGCCAGAGACTAAGGTAACTCTTGGGAGTTTGAAAGGAAGAAAGGCCATTTAGAAAAGTTTTCTTTCCAAGCAGCAGTGCCAGAGAACAAGGTCATCATTCTGTGATGCATTTTTAAAGCTAAGTTCAACCTACATGGGCTGCCTGTGTACGAGGGGGATGAGCATATGTACAACCAAGCAGCAATGATTCCCTCATTGGAGTTAATGGTGTTTTCTTCTCTGGTGGGAAACCTGCTGCCATGGGCCATTTTCTGGCATGTGACACACTGCAGGCTTCATTGAATGAAGATGTTGAAAGCTACTGCTGTTGAGGAATATATACGAGGTCTGTCCCGAAAGTATCGGCTGTGCAAACTGCTTTAATTATATTGACATTGGCTCGATACTTAGAGGAGAAGGTCAAGACAGCTCTCAGCTGTCAGCTCACTGACCATCATTGCTGTATTTTATGGGCCCATAAGGTATCCAGTGTATAGGTTACCTACATAAGCATTGCTGGACACAAATGTGGATTTTAACCCAAATGGGCTGTATAGGTCCATTTACCTATACACTTTTAGCAGCTCTTTAAACTGGCCCACACAGGACTCAGCTGCTGGCAATTTTAAGGCACCCCTTTACAAAGAAAGCTTGAAAGACCAATTTACACACTTGAATACATGGCAAATCTCTTGGATTCCATTGGGGTTTCAAAAATAATATAGCATGTGGACAGTTCCCAGCTTTGTAGCTTACTCCCAGGGATCCATACATGGTGTTTGATGTGATTAGGGGTGAGGAGGTCTCTGTAATCCAGATAGGCTGAGGACTCGGACTCCTGCAGCTGACATTGACTGTCTGGCAATGGCTTGCTCAGTTCTAAGTCACTGCCCTGAATCAATGAGCAGCCCACCTACCATGGGTGATGGTTACTATCTCTTGGTGCCCCCTCTACTCTCCACTAACAAAGCTATGCCACCACCTTACCCAGAGGTACCCCACAGGGAGGAATGGGAACATTCTTTTCCTCCTAGTGCCCATGAATGAAAAAGACACACATTGCTTAAGGCACTTTGAATCTTCATGGGGAAAATAAGTTGTTTCTGCCCAGTAAAAATGGAAAATTCGGGAAAAATTGGAATATATGCATACTTAAATTTCAGTACTTCTTATAGTTCTAGAGTCACTAGTCATTTTGGTAATTTGGGGACATAAAAGTGCGTTAAAGCATACTTTTGTTTGCTCATACATGGTAATGAAAGGTACATGCTGTTTAGCAGCCTGCAAAGTTCATTAGAAGTGCTTTGATTCAGTTATGATATGTTTGTAGATTGTGTGACAGATGTCTCTGGCTTATGAGGAGCAGGCTGGCAACTCCAAATCCTCCAGCTTTGCTCTTTTCTTCCATTCTGGCTTTTTTTTTTTTTTTTTTTTTTGAGGCACGCGAGGCAACGATCACTGTTTCCAAACACTCTGAGCATAAAGTTGCTCCCTTTTCCAAAGGCCAGAGATAGATCCATCTGCCAAGAATTAATCAATCATGTTCATTCTGTTTGGAAGGTGGCAATGCCTGCAAAAGCTAGACTACAGTGTGCTCCTTCCTGTTTGTGAAGGAACACTTCCCAGTTCATCCTCATTGGGCAGAAATTACTTATTGCTGGTATGTTAGAACTGGCTCACACTGGTTTGAGAAACTGCATATATATCTCTTCCCAAGTGTCATGTTGGTGGCTTAAAACTGACTGGGGTGGGAGTATTTATACCACAAAATTAGGAAAATGCTACAAATAAGAGCATTTACCCCAGAGATCCACTGGTTAAAAAACTTTTTAGTAAAAACTAATTATAGCCTTGGTTGGTATGGCTCAGTGGATTGAGTGCTGGCCTATGAACCAAAAGGTCGTGACTGGATTCTCAGTCACGGTACATGCCTGGGTTGTACATATTGGTGTCTCTGTTCCACTCTTTCTTCCTTTCTCACTCCCTCCATCACTACCCCCCCTTTCTCTGAAAATAAATAAAATCTGTAAAAAGCTAATTATAGTAATTAGTATAGTATAGTAATGAGGATTTTGTATAAAATTCTCACTATTTCATAGATTTTAGAAATCATTTTGGGGTGGCCAGATAACAAATATAGATTATTTTAGAGCCAGCGCTTTCATATTGAATCCTCATAGTAGTTCGGTAAGGTCAAACAATTTAAATATTTTCATTTTGTTGTCATAGAAATTAGTTTAATTTTTCTTGTAGAAAATCAAAAAGGGAACTTGGAAAATATGTGTTTCATGTTGTACCTCCATATTTTATTCTTCATATCTCTAGGTTGAATTACCAAGTTTGTCCCAACCATGGCCCTATATAGATACCTCCTAGTGGATGAGAATGATGGTCCAAGTCATACAAAACTGAAATTACTTAAGAAACAATTACCAAGCAAACAGTCCTATAATCTGTTTTAAATCCTCGCCCAATGACATTTTGTCCCATTCCTTTTAGAGAGAGAGGAAAGGGGAGAGAGAGAAAAAAATTGGTGTGAGAAAGAAACATTGGTTGGTTGCCTTCTATGACGTGCCCCTACTGGGACTCGAACCTGCAACCTGAGAATGTGCCCTGATCAGGGATTGAACCTGTGACCTTTTGGTCTATAAGATGATGCTCCAACCAATTGAGCCACATCAGCCAGGGCTACAGTCCTTTTTCATTGCCTTTCTCCATGCTAGCCTCTTTTTTTTTTCTTCTCTCTAATCACATAATTTAGAGCCCACTACTGATATAGGTGTGGGGCTGCTTCCCTTTATCTATAGATTAGATAGATAGAATTGATTCTGGTCTTAATAAACAAGTAATTATTGATTACCTAATACTCAAATTTACTAGCACTTGCTACACACCAGATATTATGCTAAGCTCTTTACTTACATTATTTACAATTTACATCAACTCCAGAAAGGCCAGTGTTTAAATTAGAGGAGGCTTAAGGATGACCCTGCTCAGTGATCTTAATGTAAAGGATGTGACAAACTCTGTTGGTAGTCTGGGCCCCTCAATGGACTCAGTTGTTTCTTGAGCGTTACAGCTTTTGCTGAAGGATGCTAATGAGGGCACCTGGGTTCACAGCCCTCCTTCCTGTCAGGAAGACCCTGTTTTCTCTTCTCTCCCTTCCACCATCTCACTTTCTCACTTTCATTTATAATTTCCAGGAAAGAAGAAATCCAAATTTAAAGCCTTGAGGGAATTTTTCGGCAAGAAGAAGAAAAAAGAGCCCGAAGATACCCACAGAGGCAGAAGCCTGAGACTAAGCTTGTCTAACAGCAGTATTAACAACTCTTCTCTGAACCTGCTTCAGGAAGTTCAACAGTATCAGTCTAGGTAAACTTGGGTGTGTGTGAAGGGGTTGAAGGGTGGGGGGTAGGTACAAGGTAAAGGCAGGTAGCTAGAGCCAGATCCCCCCTTTGGCAACCAATCACCGCTGGACCTTTGGTTTCACACACTCTCGGCCTCCATGCTTGCGGGACCAGGTTGGTGGCCATGGCCAATATAGCTGTTTCCGTGTGGCCTTTCTCTGTTCTCACATGTAGATTTGTCATCTGGGCCACACAGCTTAGTGAGTTGGAATGTGGTAAATGCACATCCATTCTTCGAAAGCTCTTGGTGGAGAGTGTAGTAGGTCAGGGAAATCCCTCCCTCCCTGTCATAGCTACAAGAACTTGAGACATGGTGTCTACAACTAGAGGAGCTGGAGACCTCTGTTTTATAAGGTAGAGATAGCCTATTTCATTCGGGAAGCTTAGTCTGGTTTGCTTGCCTGGCCCTCAGACTGAAGCCCTGTGATTACTGGGTAAGGGGAATTAGATCTCAGAATGTGTGATTAAAGTCTTGGGGAAGCCATCTAGCTGGGTTGGGGCCTAAGTGTGAAGTCACCGTGTTAATATAAAAATGAATAAATAAGCAAGCAGAAAACCCAAATCCATTTACCTCTCCATCCCATGAGACTAGGAGAAATGCTGCTTGCTTTTCTGGTCACAGAAGGGATGGGGAAATCAGACCATTTCTACCACTGCCACCACCCCTATTCCAAATTTCATCTGTGATACCCCGATTTCCATATCCTATTGTGGAAAATCAGGACACCCAGCATCCCCAGCTGTTTCTGGATCAGTTGGATCCCCTTCTATGGAGTTCCACTTGGGCCTCTCCTCCTGACCTTAAACTCTAGACTTAGCTGGACTTTCCATAGAGCTCACCTGTGCTGCTCCCCTTTCCCTCAAGGCTTTGCTTGGTGGTGACGGGACAGTTAGCAAACATGTTAAATTACCCTCTAACGGCACATAGGTCTCCTTAAGGAGGACCTTAATGAGTGCATTGAATATAAGGAATTTCAGATAGCTTTGCTCGTGGGAGAGATGGTTTTGGACAGAGAGGCTAGTTTCATACGTCACAAATCATATTTATAGACCATTGCCTTATAGCCCTAAGTAAACATAAGACTAATCCTGCTAAAAAGCGCAGGCTGGGGTGGGGAGGGAAGGGACATTTGGATTTATTGAGTTGTCTCTACTAAACTTGGACATTTCCCCTTCTTACTTACACATTTCCCTCTAAAGTGACCCATTTAGTTTGATGCATTCTCCTCACTCAGAAGGTGTGTTCAAGTACACCTCTCTGAAGTGGGTGGTGGAAGGAAGGAAGGAGAAAGAATGAGAATGAGAAGCAGAGGGAGTGCTAACAAGTGCATAAGCAAGCTCATATACAAGGAAGGGTGCTTTTCCAAGGACCTGAAATAGGTCTTTGTTTTGCAAGGAGCATAAATTATTAATAGTATAACTCAGGAGGCCTGAAGGTCACCCCTGACCCCAGTCTCTTAATGTGCTAGGTGACAAACCCTGAAGAATGTCATTGAGGATTTAGGAAGGGAGATCAGCTTTATTTGATTAATTGAAGAAGTCAATAATTTAAAAACAAACAAACAGCCCTGGCTGGTGTGGCTCAGTGGGTTGAGTGCCAGCCTGTGAACCCAAATGTCGCCAGTTTGATTCCTAGTCAGGACACATGCCTGGGTTGCGGGCCCAGCTCCCTGGTTGGGGGTATGTGAGAGGCAACACTCCTTTTGTTTAAAAATAAATAAAATCTTAAAACAAAACAAACAAAAAACACCTTAGAGTCAGCCCTCCCCTGGCCTGTACAGTAAGTAGGAGTAATATCTATTTGCAAGACTGTATTAAGCTGTATCTGGTTGACAGGTGAATTCAATTCCTCCATTTGAGTTTTAAATGGCTGCTGACATAACGTGTTATATTGCCTTTAAGGCGAAGCTTTTTTGAGTTTTGGATGTGTTTCTTCTTTCTGCCACTAGGGGGCAGATCGCTAAGCACTAGTTATGGTTCTGTGCACTGGAGGTTTGGTTTCTGATCAGCTTGGACACAGCTGGTGCTAATGTAAATCTTACATCTGGGAGAACCAATTCAACATCTGTATTCTGGTGGTTGCACAGCCTGGAAATGACAAAGGTTTCTAAGCCTACTCATGGCCTAAGATTTCCTAGCAGTTTTCTGCACAAAACAGGGCAGCAAGGTAGTCACAGATGCTGCACTGGTCCCAGCCTGATGTGAGCCAGCAAGTCATCTAAAAGCAATGAGTGCAAGTGTGTATGGAGATATTGCTCTCTTAATGCTGAATCAGTCCTATAGGCTCATTAAGTATTTATCTGCAGTCACAGCAGTTTTCTGCTAGACTGCTATTTTACTAAAGTAGAGCATGTTGTTTTCACTGCCAGGGCCACCGAGGAGCTGAGCTTTACAGGGAAAAGGTGGGTAGGAGTTTAGTACAGTGTCTGACATCTGCCTCTTCGCTTCCCTTGCTGGTTAGCATGGTGTCATTTTAATCCTCATAACATCAGATTGTCCTCAAGATATATCATAATTAAATGTGCCCATGTGCATGTCTGGTAGCCAGACAGGCTCACAATGACAGGGTGGGTGCTAGGCCTACAGTGCTTAAGCTACTACTTTAGTTGCCATTGTTATTTATTTATTTGTTTATTTTTAATTAAAAAATTATTTTTAGAGAGGGGGAAAAGGAGAGATGCAGAGAGGGAGAGAGACATCAATGTACGGTTGCCTTTCACCTGCCTCCAGCCACAGACCTGGCTGGAGACCTGGCTTGCAACCTGGTTATGTGCCCTGGCTGGGAATCGAACTTGCCTGGTGGGTTCCCAGGCAAGCACCTTATCCACCGTGTCACCAGCCAGGGTTAGTTACCATGGTTTTTAAAGTGCCAACCTACATGTATTGTTTTATAATAAAGGTAATAAATGCAAAACATCTTTGAAGTTTGAAATTTTATTTTATCCAGTGTTCAAGGATCATCCATGTTATAGCAGGTATTCCTTTATACTCCTGAATAGTCGTATTCTATTGCATGGGTATATACCACATTTTATGTATCAGTTGACAGATATTTGGGTTGTTTCCACCTTTTCCCTATTTTGAAGAATGCTGCTATGAGCATTTGTACAGAAGTTTTTTGCAGGCTATATATTTTTATCTCTTTTTTAAAGTATATTGTATTGATTATGCTATTACTACAGTCTCAATAATTTTCCTTTTGCCCCCTTCTGTCCAGTATCCCTCTTCCCTCCAGCGATCACCCCCTTAGTTCATGTCCATGGGTCATGCATATAAGTTCTTTGGCTTCTGCATTTCCTTTAATATTCTTGACATCTCCCCATCTATTTTGTTCCTA
The DNA here is from genome assembly GCA_004026585.1 of Noctilio leporinus. Classification (NCBI taxonomy): domain Eukaryota; kingdom Metazoa; phylum Chordata; class Mammalia; order Chiroptera; family Noctilionidae; genus Noctilio; species Noctilio leporinus. Next base: position 59,706 of record PVIW01005767.1, read on the forward strand.
CCAATTATGCTTCTTCATCCCTGCACCATTTTCCCCTTTCTCCCCCTTATCTCTCCCAGCTGATAACTCTCCAGATGATCGCCATGTTTATGATTCTGTTCTTGTTCTAGTTGTCCACTTAGTTTTTGTTTTTATTTTTTAGGTTCAGTTGTTGAGTTATGAGTTCGTTGTCATTTTACTATTCAGTTTTGATCTTCTTTTTCTTAAATAAGTCCCTTCAACATTTCATGTAAGGGCTTAATGATGATGAAATCTTTTAGCTTTACCTTGTCTTGGAAGCACTTTATCTGCCCTTCTATTCTAAATGATGGCTTTGCTGGATAGAGTAATCTTGGTTGTTGGTCCTTACTTTTTTTCATAACTTTTTAATACTTCTTGCTTGCAAAATTTCTTTTGAGAAAATAGTTAGTGGTCTTATGGGAACTCCTTTGTAAGTAGCTTTCTTTTCTCTTGCTGCTTTTAAGATTCTTTCTTTATCTTTAACCCTTGACATTTTATATATTTTTAAATATTTAATTAATTTATCTTTTAGAGAGAGGGGAGGGGGAAAGAAAGAGAGGGAGAAATATAGATCAGCCCACAACCCAGGCACATGCCCCAACTGGGAACTGAACTGGCAACTCCCTGGTCCACAGGAGGGCACTCAATCCATTGAGCCACACCAGCCAGGGCTAACCTTTGGCATTTTAATCATGGTGTGTCTAGGTGTGGTCCTCCTTGGGTCCAATTTGTTTGGGACTCTCTGTGCTTCCTGGACTTGTATGTCTATTTTCTTCACCTAATTAGAGTAGTTTTCTTTCATTGTTTTCAAACCAGTTTTCAATTTCTTGCCTTTCCTCTTTTTTTTTTTTGAGTTTATTTATTATTTTTAGAGAGAGGGGAAGGGAGAGAGGTAGAGAGGGAGAAAAACATCAATATATGGTTGCCTTTCACCTGCCTCCAGCTACAGACCTGCCTGGAGACCTGGCTTGCAACCTGGTTGTGTGTGTCCTGGATGGGAATTGAACCAGCGACCTTTGGGTTCGCAGGCCAGTGCCTTATGCACTATGTCACCAGCAAGGGTGCTCTTCCTCTTTTGCTTCTGGCATCCTTATGATTTGGATGTTGGTACAATTAGAGATATCCCAGAGTCTTCTTATTCTATCCTCATTTTTTTGAATTCTTGTTTCTTCACTCTATATTGGTTGATTGTTTATTTCTGCCTTATGTTCCAATACATTGATTTGAACCCCATCTTCCCTTTACTGTTGGTGCCCTGTGGATTTTTCTTTATTTCACTTAGTGTAGCCTTCATTTCTTCCCTTAGGTGTTTACCATATTCAATCATTTCTCTGAGCATCGTTATCACCAGTCTTTTGAACTCTGCCTTCAATAGGTTGGCTATTTCTGTTCCACTTTGTTCTTTTGGTGGAGTTTTGATCTGTTCTTTCATTTGGACCATATTTATTATCTGTCTCCTCAATTTGGCAGCCTCCCTATGTTAGTTTCTGTGTATTAGGTAGAGCTGCTTTGACTCCCTGTCTCAGTGCACCTGTTACATTGTAAGGGGTGGAGCCTTAGGTATTTGTCAGTGCTGAGCAACCCATTTCACAGCTTTGTGACACTGTATGTGGTGGAGGGGTCAGAGAGAGAACAGTGCTGCTTGCTCAGCATTTGCTCCTTCTTCAGGTACTTCACCCACTTCCCGTATGTGACTGGCACCCCTCTAGCTATTGTCCTAGTGATGGTTCCCAGAGTGGATGGGTTTACATACGTTTTAGGACCATGGGGGCCCTCTAAATGGACACTCCTAAGAGATGGGCAGTTTCTTCTACCACCCCAACCCCCACTGGTTTTCAAAGCCAGAAGGTATGAGGCTTTATTTTTCCAGTGCTGGCACCCTGGGCTGCACAGTCTGGCTTGGGGTTGAGATTGCACACCAGGTGTCCCCTCTCAGCCTTTATCTACCACATATGAATGTGGGACCACCCATTCCACTGGTCAGCACTGCTGCCTCACTGCTGGCTGCCATACTAAGTCCTATCTGCCACTGCTCCTCGACTCTGCCCCTCCTACCCATTTAAAGAATATATAAATATTTCTTCTTTAAATCCTTGGTTATTGGACTTCCATACAGTTAGATTTTTCTGGCAGTTCTGGTTGGTTTTGTTTGTTTGCTTGTTTTGAAGCCAGTTGTCTATATTTTTATTCCTTTTGGGTGTGTACCTAGGAGTAGAGTATGTATAGCTGAGTCATATGGTAATTTAGTGTTGAGTTTTTTGATGCAACACCAGACTGTTTTCCAAAGTGACTAACATCTTACATTCCCACCAGTAGTGTAGGGAAGTTACAATTTCTCCACTACTTTGTCAACCCTTGTTATGACCTGAGTTTTTGTTTCCAGCTGAGTGTGAAGTGGTATCTCATGATAACTTGGATTTGGATTTTCCTGTAACTAGTGATGAGGAGATCTTTTTTTGTGCTTCTTGGCCATTTGTATATCTTCTTTGGAGAAATGTTCATTGAGATCCTTTGCCCATTTTTAAATTGGATTATTTTATCTCTTTATTAGTGAATTATAGAAGTTTCTTTCTTATGCATTCCAGATAAAAGTCCCTTATCAGATGTACAATTTGCAAATATTTTCTTCAACTATGTAGGCTGTCTTTTTTTTTTTTTTTTAATTTTATTGTTGTTGTATTACATCCATCCCCTTTTTGCTCCCCTCTGTCCCCCTCCCCACCCACCCATTCCCCCCAAAGTCACTCCCACCTGTTGTCCATGTCCATGGTTCCTTTATACTAGGTTCTTGTCTAAGTGTAGGCTGTCTTTTCACTTCTTGCTAATATCCTTTGAAGCACATAATTTAAGACTCCACTGCCAAATCCAGGTCATGAAAATCTATACCCCCCCCCATGTTCTTTATTCTTTATTTGTTTTTTTCAATGTTTTATTAAATTATTGGAGTGACATTGGTTAATAAGGCCATAGGATTCAAGTGTACATTTGTACGATACAAGACCTGTATATTGCACTGTGTGCCCACCACCCAAAGTCAAACCATCTCCCATCACCATATATTAGGCCCCCTTTACTCCCATGTCCTGACCTGAGGTTTTCTTCTAAGAGTTTATGCCCTCATATTTAGGGCTTTAACTGATTCTGAGTTACTTTTTATATATAGTGTGACCTAAGGGTCCAATTTTATTCTTTTCCATGTGGCTATCCAACTGTCTCAACACCATTTTTTGAAAAGCTATTCTTTTCCCCATTGAATGATCTTGCCACACTTGTTACAAATCAATTAACCAGAGATGGATGGGTTTATTTCTGGATTCTCAGTTCTATTCCATTGATCTCTATGCTTATTCTTGGCCAGAGATATATTGTCTTGATTACTATAGCCTTTAAAAAAAATATTTATTTATTCTTAGAGAGATGGAAAGGGAGGGAGAAAGAGAAGGAGCAAAACATCAGTGTGCAGGAAATACAATGACTGGTTGCCTTTTGCACACTCCCAAGTAGGGACCTGGCCCACAATCCAGGCATGTGCCCTGACCAGGAGTTGAAGCAGGGACCCCTTGGTTCACAGATCAGTTCTCAACCAATCTACTGAGCCACAGCAGCTAGGCCTCATTGCTGTAGCTTTTTAGTCAGTTTTGAAATTGGTAAATGTGAATGCTTTCCTTCTTTTTTCAACATTTGTTTTGGCTATTTGTGATCCCTTACATTTCACTATGAATTTTAAGATCAGTATGCTGATTTCTGCCCCCCCCCCAAAAAAAAAAAAAAGGTTTAAAGGCAGCTGGAATTTCACCAAGGATTGCATTAACTCTGTAAATCAATTTGTGAACTATTGCTACCTCAATATGATTATTCTTCTAAGCCATGAACATAAGTTTCAGAGCATAATTTACATGCTTTTTGTTAAATTTATTCCTAAGTATTTTATTCTTTTTATACTATTATAAACAGAAGTGTTTTCTTTCTTTCTTTCTTTTTTTAAATTTTATTGTTGTTGTATTACATCCATCCCCTTTTTGCTCCCTTCTGTCCCCCTCCCCACCCACCCATTCCCCCCCCAAATCAATCCCGCCTGTTGTCCATGTTGTTTTCTTTCTTTTATTTTTCAAAGTTAACTTTTCAGATTGTTCAAGTATGTATATAGAAATGTAATCAATTTTTGTGTATTGATCTTATATTTTGCAACCTTGTGGAGCTCATTTATTCTAGTAGTTTTCGATGGATTCCTTAGGAGTTTTATACATAAGATTGTTATCTGTGATTAGAGATAATTTCACTTCTTACTGTATAATATGAATGCCTTTTATTTCATTTTCTTACCGAACTTCCCTAGTTAGAATCCCCAGAACAATGCTGAATAAAAGTGATAAGAGCAGACACCCTTGTCTTTTTCCTGATCTGAAGGAGAAAGTATCCATTTTTCACCATTAAGTATATTAGCTGTGAGTTTCTCACAGATGTCTTTTGTCAAGGTTGAGTGTCTTGAACATAAAAGGGTATTGGATTTTACAAATGCTTCTTCTGCATATGTTGAAATGACCATGTGGTGTTTGCTTTTATTTAATTGATATACTATATTACATTAATTGATTTTCATATATTAAAGCAGCCTTGCATTCCTTATAAATTATACTTGGTCATAGTGTATAATTCTCTTTATATGTTGCTAGATTCAGATTGCTAGTATTGTATTGAGGATTTTTGCATCTACATTTATAAGGGGTATTGATTGGTATGTAGTATTTTTTTTCCTGTGATGTCTTTGGTTGAATTTTTAAAAATACTTTATTTATTTACTTTTAGAGGGAGGGGGAAGGGAATGAGAAAGAAAGGGAAAGAAACATGTGAGAAACACATTAATTGGCCATCTCCTGCACCGTCCCAACGGGGGACCCAGCCCTCAACCTAGGCATGTGCCCTGGCTGGGAATCAACTAGTGACCTTTGGGGTTGCAGGCTGGAACTCAATCCACTGAGCCACCAGCCAGAATGAATTTTTTTTTAAAGATTTTATTTCATCATTTTTAGAAAGAGGGGAAGGGAGAGAGGCAGAGAGGGAAAGAGACATCAATGTATGGTTGCCTTTCACCTGCCTCCAGCCACAGACCTGACTGGAGACCTGGTTTGCAACCTGGTTATTTGTCCTGGCTGGGGAATCGAACCTGCGACCTTTGGGTTCGCAGGCCGGCGCCTTAACCACTGTGCTACCAGCCAGGGCTGAATTTTTTTTTTAAAGATTTTATTTCATTATTTTTAGAAAGAGGGGAAGGGAGAGAGGCAGAGAGGAAGAGAAACATCAACGTATGGTTGCCTTTCACCTGCCTCCAGCTATGGATCTGGCTGGATGGAGACCTGGCTTGCAACCTGGTTATGTTGCCTTGGCTGGGAATCAAACCAGTGACCTTTGGGTTCACAGGCCAGCACCTTATCCACTGTGCCACCGGACAGGGTGAATCAGGATGAATTTTTAATAGATAAAATATATCCCCAAATTCCAAAGGGCGATTGTTTTGTGCCTTTACCCTTTTATTTTTTCCCTCTGATTTGTGTTAGCACACAGTTGTCATCAATCTGGCCGAGTTCCCACTCAGAAGGGCTTAGCAAGCTGTGAGTATGCATTGGAGAGTAGCGGGTTCATAAGATAACTAAAAATAGGACACAGGTGTATCATAGAAGAACCTTTGTGTGAAAGAGAGATAAAAACCTGGTGAATGAAAGTCCTCAGCACCTGGACAGACACCTGGTATTTTATAACAAATTAAAACAAAAACACTAGAGAGAAGTTTGGGTGTGAAAGGTCTTTTATGACTCTCACCTTAATAACAGCAAGATTCATTGTCTTCCCTCCCATTTCACAGGGTTGCCAGTATTGAATTGTATACTTTAAATGGCTGAATTGTATGGTATATAAGCCATATCTCGATGAAACTATAATGTAAAAAAGATGTGTTAATCCCTTTAAAAATCCAAATTATATGGAAGTACATAAAGTAGAAAATTAAAATTCCCTTCCTGTCCCTAGTTCTATTCCTCAGCAGGAACAATCACTAAAAATTTGGTGACTACATTTCCAGGTGTTTTTCTATAAACATAAATGACATATGTGTAATATATATGTATATATTAAATGGGACCATACTATTCATTTTTTCCCTTTAATGTCTCATGAACAGCTTTCTGTGTTAGCACATATGCATCTCTACCCTCGTCTGTGATGTCTCTGATAGGCTATGTTATAGCTATACATGTGTCTTTGGTTTCTAGGGCTGCTTTTATAAGACCTTTTGCTTCATTTCCAGGATTAAGGGAAGCTCGGAGACAAAATCTGTGTCTCATGAGAGCATCTTCATGATGGATTCTGAGCCTGAAGCACCGGAAACTAAACTATATCCTTCTCCAGAGCTCCAGAGAGGCAGAACTATGGAGGTAATTGGGCTACTCTCATTTTATTTCCTATCCCTAACACACCAAAAAACAAAGAGGTGGGGATTTGGCCCTAGTTCTCAACCGATTCTACCCCTGCAGGGCTGTTGTAAACACTGGATGAGAGAATGGACAAATATATGATGTTCTACCCTAGTGTCTGGCTGGTATTACCATATTCACTTCTTTTTTTAATTTTATTTATTATTTTTCATAGAGAGGGGAGGGGAGAGAGGCAGAGAGGAAGAGAGACATCAATGTATGGTTGCCTTTCACCTGCCTCCAGCTGCGGACCTCGCTGGAGACCTGGCTTGCAACCTGGTTATGTTGCCTTGGCTGGGAATCGAACCAGCGACCTCCGGGTTCACAGGCTAGCGCCTTATCCATTGTGCCACCAGCCAGGCCCCCATATTCACTTCTTTTGACACACTCAAGAATGCTATTAGTATCATGACAGTGAGAGTCCATTGTTAATGTGAAAGCATTCCAACTCCCATTGTTTTCTTTCTTCCACAGAGATCTCATGTTGTCAGAACTCTGCCCAGCTTTGGCAGTATGCATAGAGCTGTTTCTGGAGCTCTGTTGGAAGCAGTGCCACCTTATGTGTCCAAGAGTGGAATCTGGGTTGCAGGATCCAAGATCACTGAGGTAAATAGAGTGTGATTGTTAAAAATATGGGAGCCGAGTTTTACAAACAGACATATGCTTGAAATCTTGCTCTGCTTCTTACTGGTTCTGTTACCTTGGATTGATTGCTTAACCTCTCTGAGCCTTCCTTTTCTCATCTACCTCAAAGGGTTGCTTGTGAGGATGGAATAAAGACTCATAGAGGTTAAAGAAATTGCTCAAGTTCACCCAGATTGTAAGTGATAGACCTGGAAAATGGACCCAGCTGTGTTGACTTTAACAGTCATGGTCCTTCCATTACCATAGTTTCTCAGATGTTTAAGTTCTCTGTATCTGCTTCATCAGGGAAGAAGGGTACATCTTTAGCTTCCATAAAATGCAGGCTACATATAGGACAGTCTTACCTCCAGCTAATGCTAAGCAGTGCTCAGTCAGACTTTTCTGGGGTTCTGATCTAGAAATACTCCCGAAGAAGCTGGAGATATTACTGGGGCGATAACCCTTATTAGCTACCTTCCTCCTTCTCTCAGTGGTATATACAAAGAAAGCTATGGAACTGGAAAGGCCACACAGGGAAGTGTTGATTATTTTGCATTTGGAGAAAGGTTACTTGGGCTTATTTTGACAAGGCTGTATAAGACCCCATACTCTCACTCTTTTTTTTTATGTACTATACATGGAAGTTCAGCTGGGTACATCAACCCATAAAGGATGGAGAAGCAGCCACTGAGATGGTCAGCAGTGGTGCTGAACTTGTGGTTGTCAAGCAGCTAGTAGGGCAGCAAACTGTTTCCCTCTTGCACTACAGTAGGGAAAGTCACCTCCATGAACTTTCCAACCTGTTTTTAAAATATCAATACCAGCTTTTGCTGGTCTTCACTGCTATAAGCCCTTGCTACCCAGTGGCCAAAATCCAGTTCTATGTGACCACACAGGGTTATTTGTCATATTCAGAAAGGGGAAATGTGTTTTCCGGGTTCCTCCCTCTCTTCCTCCTCTCTCAGCCCCAGCAAGAGAAAGACTCTTATAGCATATATAACGTTTTTAAAAAGGTGATTATTAATGTGAAAACTACAGGCAAAGATTTTAAGGTCATGCCTTCTCACAATGAAGGAGTGGAGAAAGCCCAAAGGCAAGTTAAAAAAAAAATTCATCTAGTTTGGGCCCACACTTTACACCACTGGCCTACTGAGTTAGTCCCTCCCCCCCTGGGAAATAGAGCTTAGGGCAGCTTAGCACATTAACTGAACCTGAGCCACCAAAAACTAGATTGATTTTTTACATGGGACACAAAGGAAATCAAAGTAGTAATCAAAAAACTTCCAAGCGCTCAAAGAACTAACACCTCTCCTCAGACTATTCCAAAAAAATTAAAGAGGAGGAAAGACTTGGAAACTCATTTTAAGAGCCCAGCCTCATCCTAATTTTAAAACCAAGTAACAACACAAAGAAGAAAGAAAATTAGAGGCTAATAATGATTAACATAGGTGCTAAAATCCTCAACAAAATATTAGCAAGTTGGCTCCAGCAATACATTAAAAAGATCATACACCATGATCAAGTGGGATTCATCCCAGGGATACAAATTTGCTACAATATCTGCAAATCAATAAACATGACATAGACATAAACAGAATGAAGGATAAAAATAACATGATTATATTAATAGATGCAGAAAAGCATTTGATAAAATTCAGCACCCATTTATGATAAAAACAAAAACAAAACCTCTCAGTGAAATAGGAATAGAGGGATAATACCTCAGCATATTCAAGGCCATATATGATGAGCCTCTAGCCAACATCATACTCAATGGGCAAAAACCTAAAAATGTTACTCTTAAGAACAGGAAAAAGATAAGGATGTATGTATGCTTTCATCACTCTTATTAAACATAACATAGTACTGGAAGTCCTAGCCACAGCAATCAGACAAGAAGTAATAAAAGGCATCCATATTGGAAAGGAGGAAGTCAAACTGTCATTATTCACAGATGGCATGAATCACATTGTATATAGAAAATCCTAAAGACCCCACCAAAAACAGATCTAATAAATGAATTTAGCAAAGTAAGCAGGATACAAAATTAAGATTTAAGGCCCTGGCTGGTGGCATAGTAGATAAGGTGCCAGCCTGCGAACCCAAAGGTCGCTGGTTCGATTCCCCAGCCAGGGCACATAACCAGGTTGCAAGCCAGGTCTCCAGCCAGGTCTGTAGCTGGAGGCAGGTGAAAGGCAACCGTACATTGGTGTCTCTCTCCCTCTCTGCCTTTCCCTCCCTCTAAAAATAATAAATAAAATCTTTAAAAACAAACAAACCAAAACAAAAAATTAAAATTAAGATTCAGAAATCTGTGGCATTTGTATACACCAATAATGAACTATCAGAAAGAGAAGTTAAGAAAACAACCCCTGCCCTGACTAGTTGTGGCTCAGTGGGTTGAGCACTGGCTTGCAAACTGAAAGACTGCCAGTTGGATTCCCAGTCAGGGCACATGCCTGGGTTTTGGGTGAGGTCCCCAGTTGGGGGCTTGGGAGAGGCAATTGATCGATGTCTGTTATCCTCTCTTTCTCCTACCCTTTCCTTCTCTCTAAAAATAAATAAATAAAATCTTTAAAAAAAAAAAGAAAAGAAAACGACCCCATTTACTATTGCAACAACAGCAGCAAACCAATAAGGTACCTAGGGATAATTTTAACCAAGGAGGTAAAAGATCTGTACTTCGAGAAATAGAAGATGCTGAAGAAAGAAACTGAGGATACAAATTAAGTGGATGCATACACTGTGTTTATGGATGGGAAAAATTAACATCAATAAAATAACCATGCTACCCAAAACAATTTATAGATTCAATGCATCGCCTATTAAAATACCAGTGACATATCTCATATCTAGAACAAATATTCCAAAAATTTATATTGAACCATAAAAGATCCCTAATAGACATATCTCAGAATCAACAAGAGAGCAAAAGGTCGCAAGTTTTAACTTTTTCCTTTTAAACTCCTCCTTAACAGATCCCACCGCTGCGCCCACACCACTCCGTTACACCTCTTACAGTATCTGACACAATCTCCAAGGACTTTGAAGAAATCTCTATTCAACCTCGGTTAAGTAAGGCCCCACCACAAAAGGCTTTATCACAGAAGATCTTGGCATTGAAGGTGAGTGTCAGTCTTATCCTATGTGGCAATTTGCTGGGGGCAGGGGTGGGGAAGGTTAAGATGGAGTGCAAGTCAGAGGCATAGTTTCTTCTTGAACTTCCTTTTCTCTTGCTGTAGCTCAATACTAGGGAGATGTTTGGGGAAGAAGATGCCGTCCTTGGCTACTGATTTCCATGGTGGTTTATATATATATATATATTTTTTAATTTTATTGTTGTTGTATTACATCCATCCCTTTTTTGCTCCCCTCTGTCCCCCTCATGGTTTATATTTTTTGTCAAATTCTAAAAGCTAACTAATCAGTCTTCAGTTGGTAAGCAATGGAAGGCAGTATCTGAACAAAAATAGTTTCTAGATGTTTTCAATTAATTCAGGAAGAAAATAATGCAGATTAAAAAAATGATTTATATTTACTATTATTTTTAGAGAGAGGAGAAGGGAGAGAGGCAGAGAGGGAGAGAGACATCATTGTACGGTTGCCTTTCACCTGCTTCCAGCTATAGACCTGGCTGGAGACCTGGCTTGCAACCTGATTATGTTGCCCTGGCTAGGGAATCGAACCAGCCACCTTTGGGTTTGCAGGCTGGCGCCTTACCTACCAAGCCACCAGCCAGGGCAAATAATGCAGACTTTTACGGAAGTCTCTACAGTTTTAAATGCCAAAATCTCAAAGATTAGGGCATGAAGTATTGTTTGAGACACATATCCATATGAAGAAATCATTTGATATACAAGAGGGTATGCTTGTGTATTCGTACATCTAGATTTGTCAACTAAAAATATGCATCAACAATTGAAATATGAACAGATTGTGCCCGTATCTACATTTGGAGTCTCCAGCTAATATGTGGTTAATTTAATTGGTTTTTACTGAACTTGAGAGTGAAGTAGAATTTTGAACAATTAACATTAGGAACTAAAAAATGTGATTTAAAATGAAGATAATTAGCTACTCAGTAAAAAACTCTGTTTAGATGTTCAAAGATTCTATGAAGGGGAAGCAGCCTTCATTTAGACATGCCAAGCGAACAAATGAAAAATGGATTAGAAGTCAGGGCACATAACCAGGCTTCAAGCCAGGTCTCCAGCCAGGTCCTTAGATGGAGGCAGGTGAAAGGCAACCATACACTGATGTCTCTCTCTCTTTCTTCCTCCCTCCCTGCCCTTCTCTCTAAAAATAATGAATAACAAAATATTTAAAAATTAAAAAAGTACTAAAAGAACAAAACAAAACAGTTAAGCTAGGACTAAAGGTAAAGCACAGACTGGCAGTAGGGGGATGGATGCTCACTGATTTATGAATTTAGGCTATGACCATAAGTACTTTCTGCAGAATACCACTAATGCAGATTAATTTGAAATAGACAGTGTGAATTGGTTGAAGGATTGAATTAGGTAACATTTTTTATTGTGGTTAAAATTCATGTAATATGTATTTTTGCATATTAAAGTATATGATTCAGTGACTTTAAGTACGTTCACAATATTGTGCAACCATCCATCACCACTGTCTAGTTCCAAAATAGTTTTATTTCCCCAAATGGAAGCTACGTACTTATTAAGCAAACACTCATCTTTCTTCCCTTCTGCATACTTCATATAAATGGGATCATACAGTATACATGGCCTTTTGTGTCTGGCTTGTTTCACTTAGCGTATGTTTTCTTTCTTTCTTTTTTGTTTTGTATTTGCATATAAGAACAAATTTATTTTAAAATATAACACTTATGTTGTTTATTTTACCAAAATTTGGCCAATTGATCATGCACACCCTGTACATACAACACTTTGCTCATATGACAGCACACGTGCCACCTTGGGCAGCAGTGAGTATGTCTAGGGCCATACGGTTCTGCAGGACCACTTTTCTCATTTGTATGATGTCATCTAGCATTAAAGTTAATGCATGGCAGGTCTGGTTAAGAGCTATGGCCACATGCTCAGCTAGGGCTTCAATGTCTAATTCCTCCTTGACAGTCCCTCCTCCTGGAATAGAGAGGGCTAAGGGATAAAACCACCGAGGGGGATGCTTCTCACAGTGCCACCTGTGATAGAGTCCTAGTTAAAACTAGGCTGGGGCAAAGTAATTAACACTACCCTTGGATGCAGGAGTGCCCCCAAGTACAGCATCCTACCCACTGCCTAGGCAGATGCGGCCAGCCATATTGGCTGCAAGCCCACATATATCCTTCTGGGAGATAATCAGTTGTCTTGGTCCCAGTATGGGGGCATCATCCTACCAGGTTGCACCAGTCATGTGCACTAGAGTGGCGTTACATAGGGCTTAAGGTATTCACCCCACATGGCGCCTGGCACCCCCACTGGTTGTTCAGTACAATGGGGGCCTGAACACCCCTGGCCATTATCAATGGGCATATGTTTACTTTAATCCTCATCTGAGGATAGATATATTTATTGGTTTTTAGAGAGCAAGGAAGGGGGAGAAAGAGAGAGAGAGAGAGGTGAGAAACATTGGTTGCCTTCTGTACACACGCCAATTGGGGGTTGGACACACACCCTAAGTGTATACCCTAACTGGGAATTGAACTCACAACCTTTTGGTGTATAGGATGATGCTCCAATCAGCTGAGACAACCAGCTGAGCTAGCCAAGGCTAGCATAATGTTTTAAAGCTTCAGCCATGTTATAACCAATCAGTACTTCAGTCATTTTTATAAGACTGAATAAGACTCCGTTGTATGGATGTACCATGTTTTGTTTAGTTTTTCACCCATTGATGAACATTATCTACATATTGGTTATTGTAAATAGTGCTGATATGAGCATGCATGTATAGGTTTTTGTTTGAGCATCTGTTTTTGATTCTTTGGGGGCATACACCTGGGAGTGGAATTGTTGGGTCATATGGTGATTGTGTGTTTAGCTTTTTGAGGAACTATCACACTGTTTCCCTAGCAGCTCCACCTCTTACATTCCTACCAGCTATGTATGAGGGTGCCAATATCTTCACTGGCCAATATTGGTTATTTTTTCTTTTTCTTTTCTTTCCTTTTTTCTAAATAGAGTCATTCTACTGGGTGTGAAGTGGTATCTCATTGTGGTTTTGATTTGTGTTTTCCTACTGACTAATATTAAGCATCTTTTCATGTGCTTATTGGCCATTTGTCTATCTTCTTTTCTTAAAAATATTTTCTTTATTTTTAGAGAGAGAGGGAGGTAGGGAGAAAGAGAGGGAGAGAAACATCAGCATCATACTTATGAATAGTAGTATAAGTAAATGCAATCTGCTGGTTGTGTAAACTCAATTTACACACAAGACCCTTTCTAACCTGATTTTATTCCCTCTACTGAGCCCTCCTATGGAGAAATCCCAGAACTTTGATGGGTTTTATGACGCAGATGGTTACTCTCACCCCATTCAGCCTCTCCTGTAAATAAAACAAGGATATAGGAAGAGAACATGCAAACCCTCTGACCTTGTAAACTCTAAATGGTTGGGCTTCTATCCTGAGGGCAAAGGGAAGCCCCTGAATGCTTCTTAAGCAGGAAAGCAACCTGAATTTCTTGTTTCATGTTTTCACCTGCCAGGAACAAGCAGAAAGTGCACCTTGCTATTAATCAGCCTATTGGTATGAAGTGTCAAATTGCTGTAGTAAAAAGGGACAATGGAGGACAGAGGGGAGCAAAAAGGGGATTGATGTAATACAACAATAATAAAATTAAATTAAAAAATAAAAGTGACAATGGCTCATGAAGATTTTCTGCTTTTGGACTTCTTTAGCCACAGGCGTGTCTAACTTTGGAGACCAGTGATAGCATACTGAGTTGACTCACTTCTTTCTTTTCTTCCACTTCCAGAGCTCCTTTGAGCCTTCATCGGAGCCCGTTCGCTCTCAGTCCTTGACCACGTTTGCCACGTTCACCTCTCCCAGCAGCACCCAGCTGCCCATTGGTTTCAGCACCCCAGCCACCAGCCAGGACCGTTTGAATTCTTCAGCTGCTCGACACAAGATGGTTTTAAACCCTAGAAAACAAAAGAAGAGCCCTCAACTGACTGTAAGTTCTTCAAAAGTCCTGGGAATAAACTCATCTATGATAAAATGCGTTTTCAACTTTGCAAACTGCACTAGGAAGTGGTACGGTTTGGGGGATCCAAGGTCGGGATGGTAACATTAAGAGTACTTTGCCAGGCTTGACATCCCCCAGAGAGGTGAGCAGATGTGCATCTAGTGATTGGGGGGTCCTATACGTGTGAAACTTACATGAAAGGGATCAAAGAAAGTGGAAACTGTTTAAGGCTCAAGGCATTCTCTCAACCCTCTCTGTAGAGGATATTCAACCATAGCCCAAATCAGTATTCTTTTCATTATTAACCAGGTAATACCCATGCATGACAAATTGCAGTACTGTTCCACTCATTTGGGACAACTCCAAGCATCCAGAACTTGGCTATTAACACCTCCAAAGATTTCTCAGTATCACGTTGATGTCACAAATTCCTGTCACATGACTTTCTAGAGACAGAACTATCCTGATTGAGCCAATCCTGTTAAAAACATGGCCACTATACCCAAAGAATCCTGAAACACCAATTCATAAGAACCTATGCACACCTATGTTCATAGCGGCACTATTTACAATAGCCAAGTGCTGGAAACAGCCTAAGTGCCCATCAGTGGATGATTGGATCAAAAAACTTTGGTACATTTACACAATAGAATTCTATATAGCAGAAAGAAAGAAGGAACTTGTACCCTTTGCAACAACATGGATGGAACTGGAGAGTATTATGCTTAGTGAAATAAGCCAGTCAGTGAAAGACAGGTATCATATGATCTCACCCATTACAGGACAATAATGAACAAAACTAACAACAGAACCAAATATATGAATACAATGAATAGGCCTTCAGTGGTCAGGGGGAAGAGGGTTGGGGAGAGGGGAGAGGGAGTGGCAGAGGCAAGGAAGGGGAGCAGTTTAGACAAGAACCTAGTATAAAGGAACCTGGACATGGACAATAGGTGGAATTGACTTTGGGGGGAATGGGTGGGTGGGGAAGGGGACAGAGGGGAGCAAAAAGGGGATGGATGTAATACAACAACAATAAAATTAAACAAACAAACAAACAAACAAAAAACATGGCCACATATCAGACTCAGAGATCTGACAGCAACGAGAAGTGACAGTTGATAGCAAAGACAAGCTATTTAGTATAGGGATCAAGAACCTTACCCACTTTTATAAGTACGTCAGGGCTAGTTACACTATATCATAGTCCAATGTAATAGGTCATGTTCATTATTTGCCTGAGTCATCGAGAAAAGTTAGACTATGTTCCTTGATCTCTATTTAGAAAGGCAGGGAAGTGATGCCTTTGGGAAAGAGTTTTTACTAAAAGCTGAGAATTAAAAGATGTTGATGTTAATAAGGATATGTCATTTAGCTGGAAGATTGATACACTTTTGTCAGACACTTAGTTTCTCAGTGACTATGGGCTCTAAGTAAAGGGCTGTAACTCAGAGCTGAAAGAGACAAAATGATTTCAAAGTTACAGCATTTTCTAGGGAAGGAAATTAAAGCACAAAGAGCTGGCTCAGGTCAAACCCTCCTATGGTTGTAGGGCTAGGGCCAGAACCCATTCTTCTGATTCAAACCCAGTACTCTTTCACCTCATCATGTCACTTCTTGCTTAAACATCTCAATTGAGCTTTAGAGAAATAACAAATATAAGTTGAAAGAACAGTAGGCCCAGGGGCCCCTCTGGGTGGCCCTGAGAGAATTTCCTTGGTTCTGTGTCAAGCAGAGGGTGACCAATGTCTATGCACTGAACCCCGTAGTTGCATTATCACCTGTACACTTCACTATGATATGGGAGATGGGGAATGTTGTCTAAGGGAAGCTAAACGTGACCCTTTGGAGTTCCTTCTGCATAGCCTAATTGAGGAAAGACTCTAAAAAGGCTGGAACAGCTACTTCTTCCTTGCGACTGTCTACCTGACGTTTGAATGAGTATAAAGGGGTCTAGGATCATATGTGACACAGAAGCTGCTACCAATTGCTCCCTGCTTCAGAATTTCTGAGGTCTTCAAGTCCCATAAAAGATTTTCGTTTATCACTAATTTATAGATGTGGACACGGAGATCTAGAGTAATCTGCCCAGGGATCTACAGAGAGTAGTAAATGATGGAGTAGAGATTTGAATCCAGGTCTATCTGACTGACCTCATTTGCTCAGAAGTAAGTTTGAGCTGAGACTGTTTGCAGAGGCATATCTGATGGGAGCATAAAGAGCTGTATGTTTGTCTTTAGATGCAAATCATAAAGGCTTACGTTAAGCAAATCCTGGGCACTGTTCAATACGGTGCTACTCTGACATGTCTAAAGCTGCACTGTAATGGTCTGAAAACCTTGTTTATAATAAACCAATTTCAATCCCTTCAGTATACTATACATGCTGAACCTTTTCCCCTCTTCCTTCCCAACAAAACCCCTATCCTCTTTCTTCTTTTAAGCTGGAAGACAAAATTCATGTTCTCATTAAATTCCCAGAAGATATGCCAAGCAGGATTTGAATTTCATTCTCAGGTCTAATGAAGCAAATTTCATAATTCTAATGTTTCCAATAATATGATTATAGTCAGGCCCAACACCCCATTTTCATATTTATTGCCCTGCAGTGCATTTCAGTGTTTCAGAGAGTTCCCTTAAGCATATCATTCAGAGATTAGAAACTTCAAATGTAGGTGAACCACTTCCAATAGCTGCAATAATCACCAGGTAATGGATGCCATTGGAAATAATTTTCATTGTTAATGGTATTGTTGTGCTTCCAGCAGAACCATTTGGATATCAGGGATGATTTTCTGATATTTTCCCCTTTGGTAACCATGCAGGGGCACATGAACACTATATTCTGATTCAAGCTCTTTCTTTCCCTCTTTAGGTGAAGTCAAAGCAAGAGGAGCTAGGCCTTCTACTGGCTTCTGAAGAGAAGAGTAAGACCAAGCCAAAAGCAGCTGACCAGAAGAAGCCCCCAAGAGAGAGTGCAGGTTGGCATATTTTCACCCTTACCTAGACGCATGTACTACTTACTACAAGTTTAACTGCTCAAGTGCTATGTGACATAATTCCCCAGGCCTTTTGTCCTTGGTTCTCAGAGAACTTTCAATTTAAGATGCATACTAATGTGATCCAGGAGTCTCCATCTAAGCTGCCTAATAAATACAATTGCCTCTTGCATGGGATAGGTAAAGGTTCATAACTGAATCCCTATTCTGTCTAAATGAATTTCCAACCAGAGGTGCATTGTGTTTGTTTATATCTCTTTAATCCTCTCTAAGTCTAATGTACATGCTGGGATACTTAGTGAGCCCAGGTACCTGAGGGCAGCCAATGATTTCCACTTCAGCATTCCCCACCCACCCAGCAACAGAACCAGACAATAATGACAGAATTGGCCCAACACTAGTTTTGTACAGTTATTTTTCTCTTCCAGTTGAGAATAAAGGTCATACATTAATAGTGAAATCAGTTCTCATATCTGTGGGCAAAGAGGGCTGGGCAGCTGCAGACAAATGTCTTTGCCTGCCAACATCCATCAAATCCCCAAATAATACCATGGGAGTGGGAACCTGTGTGTGTGTGCACATGGATGTTGGCTTCAGCTGATGGAAACCTAATTTCAAGCAATACTTGGGAAAACCAAATTCCAGTTCCACAAATTAAGCCAAACAGTTATTTCAGATTATTTCCACAAAGGGTTTTCACATGTGTGTTCAAAGCCAGGATATTCCTACATAAAATTTCCCATGAAAACTAACCAAACTGTTCTGCATGAGAGAGAGAGAGAGAAAGAGAGAGAGAGAGAGAGAGAGAGAGAGAGAGAGAGAGAGAGAAAGAGGGAGAGGAGGAAAGAAAAAAGAGATGAGTAATCCCTTTTACTTTCTTTTCGTCTTTTCTCATATTTATTTTTATAGTTGTTCCTGCTAGGCAGAGGATAGAACTGATTCAGTGTCCATGGGGACAGATACTGATTGGTTTTCCATATAATGGAAATGGTTTAAGTGCATCTAACTATACTCAGTGCTGCATGTTGGACATGAAGCCACTAGAGATGCAGTGGATGATGGGGGGAAGGAAGGCAGCAGGAGCCCTCCCACCTGGGCATCCAACTGAGGTCCTTCTTTTGTAAAAGTATGGAGAGAAGAGGAACAATCTAGATAACCGTGGCCTTGTGCTTGTCCTGAAGGTTATGGGCCAATACAATGACCACTTTCTAAGAGTTAATTTGCGTGTGTGTTTTATCAGCTTATTTTAATACAGGAGAGTAGAAAGCAGAAGAAAGGGGGACTGTAATTTTACTACCCAGATAACCCCTGTTGACACCTTGTACAAAAATAAACCAAATACCTCCACAAGATATGAAAATTAAATAGAATTAAGTAGGAAATGTAAATACTAATTAGAAAGTAAAATTTCCCCTTGTCCTACCCCAATTGGTTTCCTGAGATAACCATTGCTGCAAGTACAAAAATTGTCTTTTGATATGTCTCACCCTCATGGTGCACCTGGATATTGATATATCCAAGGTGATAAGTCAACCTTGAAATCAGTTTCTAAAACTTAGATTTCACTTTGATATGAGCATTTTCAACTACAGAAGGCTCCTAGTGACCAAGTTGCTCTCTGTCTCCTGAATAGCTACTTCTTCATACTAGGGAATACAATAGCAAATGGGTACCCATTAGACCAAGGCAAATTGTTCTTATTTTAGAAAGTCAGAAGCACACATATTTTTCCTTTCCTTATTTTTGTTTGGTACAGGTCACTTGAGTCAGGAACAGAGCAGCAACACTGAGATTTCTAAGACAGCAGAGGAGGCTTTAAAGACAAATGTTGCTGAGAGTCAGGTCTACTCACGGCCCACAGCATATGGAAGACGAAGTGGAAAAAAAGAATCAAGTGCTTCAGAAAAGAGCGAGAGTAGGTCCAGAGGAAGGAGCACTAAACGATCCAGTCGAGGGCATGGCTTGGGAAGTAGAGCAAGGTCCCCATCTACTGATAAGATCGCCAGGGATAGCCGTTTCCAGCGGCTGCCCTTGGAGAAGCCAGTCACAGAGCAGCCTGTAGCTCCACAAGCAGCAGCCCCTATTCCTCAGGAATTGCTTTTGGATAAAAGTAACATGGAGAGGAGTAAGGCCGGTTTAGATGTGGAAGCCAGAAAAGCATCAGTATCACATCTCATACCTAAAGATAAGAAAGAGTCCATGATTAGGGGTCAACCAAAATACCATGAAGAGGGGGCTTCCAGAGCCAAGTCAGAAGCCAGAGCTTCTCTTTTACTAGTGGTGAAAAGCCCCTCTGCAACCCAAGGAGATGAAACATTCTCAGCGGCAGGAGAGGCTCAGGGTTGTAAGGATCCTTCTTATAGACGGGCAGGAGAGGAAGATGTGTCCAGCTTTGATCTGCCGGGTATCGAGTTTAAAATGGAGCCAAATCAAGAGAGCTCAACTGTCCGCAAAGAGAAGTCTCCTGGAGGTGTCCTCCAACCCTTTACAGCACACCTTCTGAGCATGGCAAGTGATTTTCCAGAGGGAGGCAGTTCTGTGGAGAAAGTGCCTTCTGGACGTCATTCCCGGTACTTGCGGAAGCCGAAAATTGAACAAGTTCCCTCAGATTCAGATAGCAGTTCAGATATAAAAAGTGGTTCTGAGAAGCAGCTGGCTCCTAGGTCCTATTTCCAGTCCTCGGGGGATCCCGAGCATGACAAAGTCTTTTCAGATTCAGAGACTGGTTCAGAGGATGACAGCGGCTCTGGGCAGCAGCTGGTTCGCAGTTATTCTTTCCAGTCCTTGAGGAATCTGCAAGATTATCAAGGAGCCCGCGCAGAATCAAGCCGTTTTGTTGGGAAATTGAGCAGTTCTCATGAGCAGCTGGCTCCCACTTATCTGTCCCAGGCTTTGGGGGAGCCTAAAGATAGGGTGTCCGCAGGTTCAAAAAGTTATTTAGGAAAATACAGTAATCCTAAGGATTGGAGCAGCTCTGAGGAAGATCTACCCACCAGACAGCCTTCCCTGGCCTTGGAAAAGCCCAAAGAGCAAAAGGAAGTCTCCGTTTCACAGAACGTACCCGAGGAGTGGGGTGCTTCTAGGAAGCAGGTTCCTCCCAAACATCTTCCTCAGCCCTTGGTGGAGCCATTTGTTCAGCAGCCATCCTCCGCAGGTTCAAAGAATACTTCGGAATGGGTGCCGATGCCCCCCAGGCACCTCTACCAGCCTTGGGTGAAGCCTAAACGTCAGCAACATGCCTCTGCTGGTCCAGAGAGCTCTGCTGTTGACTGGGGCATGTCAGTGGAGCCGCTGCCTCCCAGAGCGTCTTCAAGGCGCAAGTTGAGGCATAAAGTTAAGCACCTAGTCTCTTCAGATTCAGAAATGTCTACTATGGAAGGGATCACATCTAAGAAGCTGCTGCCTCCAAAAGATCATTCTCAACCCCTGGTGAAAGCTGAGCAAGAAATCTCTGCGGGTCCAGAGAGCACAGCCGTTGAAGGGAGAATTTCTTTGGGGCCTCTGCCTCCTAAACTGTTCGTCCATCCCTTGATGACCCCCAAAGGGGAGCAGAATGTGTTCTTAGGTCCAGAGGGTGCTGAGAAGGTCCTTTCAGGGGAGCCACCAATGCAGGAATATTGTTCCCAATTCGCAACAAATCCGCAAGCCCAGCATGTCTCAAAGAATACTACGGGGAGTGAAAGCATGTTTGTGGAGCTGCTGTCTCCAAAAAGCCCTTCTCAGCCCTCAGTGAGGCCTAAATTCCAGCCACAGGCTATTGCCTGCGACTCAGGAAGTGCTTCCGCAGGATGGAGCAATCCTGCAGAGGGGATGCCTCCACGACACCCCTTGCACCCCTTTGGGAACAGCAGCTTTGAACCAGCCTCCGACGGTCCCAAGAGCACCCCCGGGGAGTGGGGCATTCCTGTGGAGCCTCCCAGAATGCCTCCTCAGCCCCTGATGAGGCCAGTTGCCCAGGTAAAAGTCTTCTCACGTTCACTTAGTGCTCCTGCAGAATGGGGCGGTGTTGGGGAGCCAATGCCTCCCGCGTACACCTTTCAGCCCTGGGCAAACCCTAAATTGGAGCAACAAGACAATGCAGGCCCAGAGAGCACTGTGCCTGAGAAAAACACGTCGATGGAGCCTCCGCCTTCCAAGCTGCCATCTCAGCCTCTGAGAAAACCCGTCTCTGCAGGTCCAGAGAGCGTTGCCACTTCTACAGAGCTGCCACCACCCAGGCATTGGTCCATCGTTAGAAACAAAATTCAGAAAATGTCACCAAGTTTTGAGAATGCGGTCGAGAGGGTCATTTCCGGGAGAGCGCAGCCTCCTGAATACCCCATCCGCTCCTTAAAGCCTAAAGTTCAGGAAATATCCTCCAATCTAGAGAAGGGTGCTGGTTCAGGAGGCATGTCTAAGAAAGTGCTACATGCCAGGTGCCCCTCCCAGTCATTCGTGAAGTATATGGCGCAGCATATCTTTTCAGAGAGCTCTGATACGAAGCAGCAGGTTGATGTGGAGCCTCTGGCTTCAAATCAGCCTTCCAAGTCTTTGCTGACGCCAAAAGTTGAGCACCAAGTTTTCTCAGGATGGGAGAGTGCTAATATCGAGACAGGCATTTCTTCAAAGCTGCTGCCTACCAAAGGCCCTTTCCAGCCCTTGGGGAGGCCTGAAGACCCACCAGGAGTCTCATATTCAGAGAGTGCTTCTGCGAAGTGGAGCTGTCCTCAAGAGCAACCACCTCCCAGGTACCTTCCCCAGACACGGGGGAAGCTTGAGCACAAGCAAGAAGCCTCCGTTCCTGAGAGGTCTGTTGAAGAATGGAAGCATTCTGAAGAGCAGCTGCCTTCAAGACGCCCCTTCCAATCCGAGGGTGGGGCTGAATTCCAGCCACAGGTTTTGGCCACAGGCTCAGTGAGTGTACCGGTCGAGCGGAGCAGTGCTGAGGATCGCCTGCCTCCCAGATCTCCTTTCCAGGCTCCTGCAGACCCTGAATACCAGCAACCAGTTTATTCAGGTTCCGTGAGTGCTGCTGCGAAGGGAACCATTTTTGAGAGCGACCCTAGCAGTTGTTCTCTACCGAGAGGGCCAGGTTCTCCAGGCGAAGCTACGAAACGCAACCAGGGCTCCGAAGATCTCACTAAGAATATCCCAACTTCTGCTACCAAATCTGTGAAGTTCACTATCGTTCCTACCAGGCCCAAATCCATTTCTGGGGACAGTTATCCTCAGGAGGAAGTTCTTGAGAGTAGTGATAGAGAGGCTAGCTGTCCAAAGTTATACACCTGTGAGGCTAAGGTTGAAAACCTTTTTGGAGTTCGACTGAAGAAGACCCCTTCCTCACAGAAGTACAAGAGTAAGGAACAAGAGCATTTTACCAAGATTCCTTCAGTATCCTTGGGCTCAGTTTCGTCTTCTGAAGTCAAAGACCCACAAATTAGAAGTGCTTCTGAGGGGCTCCTCAGTGTCACAGAGAAACTCACCACAACCTGTGATTTTGCAGAGAAGCAACAGAGCAAACCCATACCTGACAGCATGTGCCAGAAGCAACCTGCTTACAAGATCCCAGGTAAGATTAGGTATCAAATAGAGGGAAGAACTAGAAATCAGAGTCTTTAATAGGAAGAAGTCTGTTCTAGCATTGCCTGTTGAGTTGGTCCTTTGATACGGCTGGGTTGTTGATTTAGGGGGCAAGATAGTGCCCCATTCTATCCATATTAATGGATTCTCTAATGGACACGACCATGTTCCCACTCCCTCTCCCCACCCATACAACTTACATTTAGATAGCATTTTATGCTTTCCTGAAAACACTTTTACATGTATCATATTATGCTTCCCCTGACACCACATGGATTTTAAAAATTAATTTACTGTATTACACGTGTTTCATTGCCCCCTCATTGTTCTCTCCTGCCTTCTCTCCTTCTCTCACAGTCAGTCCCCACCTCATTGTCCATGTCCATGGGTCTTTCACATTAGTTCCTCAACTAAACCCTTCCTCTTCTCTACATGTGGGTTTTTAAAGCCAACTCACTGATAGAGCACTATGTGCAGTCTCTCAGCTTGAAATCTTCATTGTTTTGTGTTTGTTCTTCCATGGCTTCTTCACTTGCATGATATGTTTAAGATTTCAAAGTTAGGTGATTTTTTGAGCACTAATCTCTCACAAAGCCTTTGCACCTTCATACTCACCATCACAGTCTTGTGAATGCCTATAACCACACCCATGTACCCCCACACTTGCATGAAGAACTATGAAATAACATACTGTAAGCACTTCCCTGGAGTTAGGGGAATGACATCAATAGTCTCAGCCTCAGGCCTCCTAGGAATTTTTCCAGCCCACCTGGCAACCATCATCCTCTCATGATTTGGAGATAGGAAGAGGGATGGACAAGGGAGGGAAGGGGACCAGTAAGAGGACAGTATGTGAACTTTGAAATACACCTTATCTACCCAGGGAACTCCTGTCTTTCCAGGCTGTGGGGAGGGCACAAAAGGAGGCCCTTCTCTGTGTTATATCTATTTATTTTTATTTGACAATTCACAGGGATCCCATTGGGACATTATTGTGGGTAGGCCCCAGCCAGGCTCAAGACTACCTGCCTTCCTTCAGTTCTAACTCCTTGAATTCCTTTCTCAGGAAAGGCTCCTGGTCAACAATTGGATTATGCCGCCTCAGAGCCAGCTTGGATAACTGTGGCAAAGCAGAAGCAGAAGCATTTCCAGACAGCGCTTCCTATAAAAGAGCTGAAAACCAGAGCTGGACCAATGGCTGAGACCACCGTGCCTAGATATGAGGTAGGACCTGGGGCAGCCCACCCAGCACTTCAAAAAGTTGCTGGAGGCAATTGATGAAGCTTGCATTGGGAACTTTGCCAGCCATGTGGTGCCTCCCTTCTTTGGCTGCATTAATCAGGGAAACACTTGCTTTGTAGTGAAACAAATGCGTCACAATTTGTGTTGTCAAAGTGTATGTGACAGTAATAACCATGAGAAGATTCTGTAAATCAAATCCTGTCCCAAATATTTTACAACAGAATTCCATGAACTTGGTTGAGAAACAAGGAGTAAGTCATTTAAAAACCCTTAAAGGTAACCCCGGGGGTGAGATTTGAGTAACTATACTTACAGATATTTTATGCCTATAAGTATATGTATATGTAAACTTCTAATTTAGACCAGTTGTGGAGAGGTTAATTTGAAAAGCTTAAGCTGTACTATTTGAAAAGACTTATAGTTACAGTGTTTTCTAATGCAAGTCGTGCAAGTCAGATGTCAACGAGTTTTGCAAAGTAGAAATCATGAAACTCCAATTAATTGATAAGATTTCTTTTTTTTAAAGCATAGACTTGCTTTTTTAAAATTATTATTATTTTTTATTTACTATTTTTAGAAAGAGGGGAAGAGAGAGAGGCAGAGAGGGAGAAAGACATCAATGTATGGTTCCGTCCCACCTGCCTCCAGCCACAGACCCAACTGGAGACCCGGCCTGCAACCCTGTCATGTGCCCTGGCTGGGGAACTGAACCTGCGACCCTTGGGTTCACAGGCCGGCGCCCTATCCACCGTGCCACAAGCCAGGGCGATAAGATTTCTTTATAACTACCACATTCTGTTAGCTTGATGCTAAGTGCTAGGTAGAAGGTTGTTCTCAAGTTAAATAATTCTCACGTTTACACTATTTGTATGGAGATACCATACTGATCTTCCAGATCAGAAAAGTGGTTAACTTAAACCAGTTTAGGTTTTGTGCACCTAAATTCTGAATCAGGGTGGTCTTGGTGCCACTTTCATTTTCTCTCTCTTTGCTTTTGATTAATGTTGAACTCATAACACCCAGGAAAGGGTTTATACCTTGTGATCTTCTGAGTAAGTAATTTGCTGTTTCTCATGTTAGGACTTACTAGCTTCCTGTTTTCATTGTTTTAAAGGGAGGTGGCCATGCATATCCAAGCCAACAAGGAGAGATGTCCACGTCCAATGTCAACAAACAGGAGCAGATTGCACAGGAGGAGCTACCTAAGTCTACCAGTGAAGGTACTAAAAACACCCCCCAACACCCACCCCCCAAAAGCCCTGGCAGATTGCTGTTAAACTTTCTCAACTTCAAGCCCAGACAATATGTCTTCCCCCTGACCCCCAATCAACTTCATGATTCTCTCATGGCTCTTCCATTAGATCCGGATATTAGCTTGTTTTAGGAAAATCACATCATGACCACTGTAAGTCCAGTGTGTAGCTTTCAGATTAGCTTCCCGTCTTTTACCCCATCGAGGTAGGTACAAAATTGTGATCACTTACTAAAACGTTCCTGAGGCTGGGATTCAGGAGGAAAGAACCGAGCTGCTGGCCAGTTCATAGTGAAGCAGTGCTTTCTCGCTTTTTATATTCCCAATGAAGTTGTTAAGAATAGGCCACTATAAAGACCCAATGGTGTTGAACTTGTCTTTTTTTTTTAACTATTTAAAAGACTTGTTTCAGCCCCTTTGTACTCTGAGCAGGGGTATGAGAGGTGGGGAAATGTTAAAAGCTGAAAAAAAATTACATTGTGATAGAATAGAATGTGATTTCATCAACCATTATATGCCAGGAGGATTTTTTTTTTTTTTTCAGCAGGAGCAGGGGGCAGAGAGGATGGATTTATAATGAATCACCTTAGTCCTTCCCCCTAGTCTTCGTAATGAAGAAATTAGGCCATGAATAGCAGCACCTGACCTGCTCATAGCTATTAAAAGTCTCAGGGGCGCTATGGCCTTGTCAAGTGGTTCTCAACTCACTGTGCATTAGAACCACCTGGTGAGCTTTCAAAAAATTACAGGTGGTCCTGACTCCATTGCTGGAAACCCTAATTCAGTTAGTTTAGGAAAGGGCATGGGACTTGGTATTCTAACAAAGAGCTCTAGGCAATTCTCATGTGTAGCCAGGATTGAGAACCACTGGTTGAGCCTAAGCTACTAAATCAATCAACCATAAAACAGGAGGGAGGGAAGGAGTGGAATTGGGGGATAGGGAGGTAGTCTGCTTGGTCAGAGTAGTTAGTACAGTGTTATTTAGCGTAGACTTTTACCAAATGGAGCTATGTTTGCATTCGTGTCACACAACATCATGGATTACTAAAACAAAAATAATAATACTTCATTTGAAATTTAAACAACTGAACAGATACCCTACAATATGATTTCTCTCTGGCCTCAATTCAAAAGCATAAGACAGTCCAATAATAACCACCCAAAGACGGACAGTTATGGCTTTAAGCATTTTCTTCTCTCAGACCTCCTCTTGCCTAGGTCCCTGTGACCATAGCCATATTGATTTTACCCCTTTGCCATATTTCTTATGGCATTGCCCATACATTCAGTTTTAGAGACCAGGATAAACATGAAAGAAGGAAAAAATTTTATTGCATCCCATAAACTTAGCTCAGTACCTCTAAGCCTTCTTTCTTCCCCCCTTCTGGGACTTCTTACTCCTTGTGTTATTTGATGTGGTTCTGGTAGGATTTGAAAATCAGGAGATATTGGAAGTGCCTGCCATGAAAAAAGAAGCCAGACAACCTTCAACTCACCCAACCATGCTCCAAGAGCCAGTTGAGCCGGTCTGGTTCTCCATGGCCAAGAAGAAAGCCATAGCATGGAGCCATATATCAGAAACCATGCAGTAAATAGCTCCTGGGTGGAGCATCAGCATTTCAAATGATACTTGCTAAGAGCTATGTAAACTGTTTGCAGTGCTATAGAATTGGGAACTCTTTAACTGGGGACAGTGTGTTTTAGAGAGGCAAAAGCAAAAACATTTTTTTTTTGGAGCCACTAAGCAAAGGGTCATTTCCTTTGATCAAATAAATGGATTCTATTGGAAATGTCCAGATGATTTGGCCCAAGGATTGGTCTCTAGGTGTATAAGCCTAGCTAAATGTTTCAGGTGTTTGGCTGCTGCTCCAGGCTTTGCAAAGGCCCCTAGAAGAGGTGGTGGAGGTGAAAATTCTGGGTCTTCAAGAAAAATTTTGCACAGCCAGCCCCTCAGTTAAGTCATCCCAGTGCCCTTTGAAACACCCTTTAAAAAAAAAACAAAAAACCTGGGAACCCCAAGGCCTGCAATTTGTACAGAGCTCTCTCTTGACACATTCTCCATGTCAGCCTAATGCAGATCTGGCAGCAGTGAGTACTTTTCTGTGAGGCAGAATATTTCTTAGGGATGATTTGACTGCTTGCCCCTGCGCCATTGTGATCTTCTCCAGTTGCTCAGAAGTGGTCTGGATATCATACATACCCTGTTTTACTAGTATTGAATACCTTGTTGAAATTCGAGATGCTATAGATGCCAAAAGCTATACTTTAGTCAAGAAGCCTTCCCTAAAGGAAGTCTGGGGCTACTGGAGAGCTTTTGACTTAACATAGAGACCTCCATGTAGCCCACTTTCTTGTCCCTTTCCCCCAGAAAACTCTTATTTCACAAGATTTTAGCCCAAAGCAAGACTGGCATAGACCAGTTCACTTCCTGGTAACTGGCATATGCTTAAAAAGTCACTAAGTTCAATAGCCCTCACCTCCCCATAAGCCACTCATCCCAAGTCCTCCTCTATTTCATCCCCCTAAATACACCAAACATTAAGGTAGAGTTCCCCTTTGGATGTCTGGACAACACATAGCTCACTTTCTTAGGAGACCCAGAAGTGTCTTCTCAGCATACTTTTCACTTGGTCTGCCTCTACCACCTTGGGGCTACTTTGATTAAACAGATGCAGGAATACATATAGCTGTATTGTTAAATTCTGAGTGGAGTGTTGCTTCATGCAAAAAAAAAACCCACAAAAAAACATAGACCTAGTGCTGTGCTAAAGCTAATTTTAACACTTCTTTGGTTTTGCTGATGATATAACATGATATTGTATACTCATTTGCTGGAGTTTGTATTTTGCCTATACACCTTTTCTTCCTGATACTATATCTTTGTTTTTTGTTTTGTTTTTTTTTTGATAGTGCTAAGTTTTTGATGGATTGAATTTGATTTCCTTTATAGTCCCATAGTGAATAGTTAATTAAGGTAGATGCCCTTTACCCAGGTAATCCTGTAGATTAGTTGTTATACCTCCTTCCCTCTCTTTTTCTGCATGGACCACTATAAGGTTATTTTCAACTTAAGAACTCTATATTAACAATTTCTTTTCCAGTTAATAACAAAACTTGTTAAGTCGATGTTAAGTTTTCTTTGTTTTTAATGCATAGAGGCATATTTTGGTAAGTTTTCAACTTTTAGCATTCTTAATTTTGGCTGTGTGCAAAGCAAATAAACTAGTAAAGCATATTCCGTAGTCCGTCTCTGTTTGTCACGTGCAGATGGGAATCAAGTATAATATTGACAGTTCACACAGGAGAAGCAAAAGGATCTTAAGAGGTTGTGTGTGGCATAAATAAGTTGTGCCTGACCAAGCTGATGGCCTCCGGCAGGTGTTAATACAGGGAAGACTGATATTAAGAGGAGGTTCTTGTCTGTGTAAACACATGGGGAGCAAAGAGACTTGGTAGGAAAGAGAAAGCTGATGGGGGTGAGCAGGGGAGGCAAGATGGTGGTTGTTCTAGTCTAGCCTGACCCAGGGACTAGGTCCACGTCCTATAGCAACATGAGCTGTTGGAACAAGCCATTATCGAAAGGAAAGGTCTCTGCTGTGTTCAGTTGAACAAAGTGTAACACGAAGTGAGCAAGGGGAAGGGGTGATAGATCAGATGTTTAACCTGACCCTCCTGGAGCATTCGTAAAATTTGTGGGGTTCAGAAAAAGTGTTCATTTAGAGAACCCCCATATCCATGGGTATAAAAATATTTGAACGGTTTTAGTTAACGAATAAACCATTAAATAAGGTAATATATTCTTTCATGACAAACATACCTTCATATTGACCTGAAAGGCCAGGTTGGGATTCAGAAATCTCAGACTCCCCTAAATTCTACTCCAACAGTGAGGAAAGGGCTGCTCCCCTCTCAGCTCCCCCTCCCCTAGCTCCTAGACCAGACCCCATCCCCTGTTCCATCCCTCAGGCCTGGGAGCACAGACCCCAGCTGAGTAGCCAGCCCTCCCAAGAACAGACCCAGTAAGAGCCTGCAGACCCTGGCAGCAGGCCTGGGGGACTATTCAGGGGTGTCAGGTACATGGAGCAGAGGCTAACAGGGCACACCTCTTGTTCAGAGGGCTGGGCTTCTCCTGGCCTTGTAGGGATGGGCACAGTTGGAAGAGAACAAAGTGGAGCCTATAAAGCATGGAACACAGGACAGAGGTCCCTTTTGCATGGGTCTAAAAGCAGAACTATAGTATCAACTTATACAATGTAAATAATGACGAATAAGAACCAATGTAAAGGTGCTCAAATCACACTATATGGAAAACTGTTGGCCTGCCCTTTCATTTTAGGTAATAATGGCAAGGGGCCTGTGCCTCTCTGTTTCACCATATGGTTCTAGCCATAAGGAATACATAATAGTTTTTAAATAATTTTTCATTTTTAAAAAGATTGTTATTCATTATTTTTAGAGAGAAGGTCAGGGAGGTGGGAAGAAAGGGAGAGAGACATCAATGTATGGTTGCCTTTCACCTGCCTCCAGCTACAGACTTGGCTGGAGACCTGGCTTGCAACCTGGTTATGTGTCCTGGCTGGGAATCGAACCAGCGACCTTTGGGTTCTCAGGCCAGCACTCATCCACTGAGCCACCAGTCAGGGTGGAATACATAATATCTTAAAACATGACACATACAAAATGATTGTGGAAGTATTAAGTTTGGTTCACTTTAATAGGCATTAGTAGAACACCTAGTAAGTGAAAAATGCACTTAGTAGGCTTTAGGGGGGAAAAAACCTTTTATGGTCCCAAACATTCAGAAATTCACAGTTCCGGTATTTGGGGGGTGGGGGGACAGGGAAAGTAGATACACAGACATATATAATGCACAAGAAATATTTGGACATGAATGTTCATAGTAGCACAAATCATAATAGCCAAAAAGAAACAATGTAAATGTCCGTCAACAGAAGACTGGATAAACAAATTGAGGTATATGCATACAGAATATTATTCAGCCATAACAAAGAATGAAGTATTAATATATGCTACAACGTACACGAACCTTGAAAACATTATGCTAAGTGAAAGAAGCCAAATACAAAAGGTCAGACATTATATGATTTCATTTACATGAAATGTTCAGAAGAGGTAAATTCTTGGAGGTGGAAAGCAGATTGGTGGTTTCCAGGGCTGGGGGTAATGGGGAGGTGGGGAGTGACTGCATAATGGGTACAGTTTGGAGTGATGGATACATTTGGGAGCTACAGAGTTGGCCGTTACACAAAATCGTGGATGTCACTGAATTGTTCACTTTAAATGGTTAAATGTAAGTGAATTTTTCCTCAATTAAAGAATGATCATATAAGTTAGAATGTAAGATATGCTACCACAGAATATAAGAGGAAGTATCAGCACTAGTGGGAGAGCACTTAGGAAGCCTTACCTAAATGCAGAAATGAGACTGTGTAGTCTCAACCCTAAGAACTCTGCCCCCTCCTCTGATCCTTTGGTTAAATATGACTCCAACGTTTTTCCCCTTTCAAGGGTCCATAGATTTAGCCCATTCTCTCCCTTTCCTTTTTATTTTTCTCATTTTCATTAGGAAATATTACAGACTGATACCAAGGGATAGAGGATAATAACTATCAACATTACATTTCTTAAGTTGAAGATCACTGTGCAACCCTCCCCAAAAATGTCCCCCTCCCTTTCTTTCTCCAAGAGGTAACCATCACGCTAAATAAGATGTTAATCTTTCCCATGCATGCTGATTCACATGCTAAATATGTATGCATCTCCCATAAGCATGCTTTTTACTCCAGATATTTGTATCCACAACCAATATATGGTGATCATTTTTCATGTCTTTAGCCTTCATATACATGGTATTATGATGTTTGCATTGTTATGGAACCAGCATTTTTCCCTTACGCATTTGCTCCCATCACCCACCCTCAGCCCCTGTGAGTTCTAGTCTTCTCAGCCCAGCCCTTGCCATCCTGTTCAGTTTACCTGTGGACAGTCCCAAGCCACTGGGTTAAGGCTGGTCCTACCATAGTTGAGGCTCAGCTTCTTCTGTAGCTTTACACTAGTGCTTCTCAAACCTAAGCTGCCTCAGAAACATCTGAGGGTTTGATAAAACACAGGTTGCTGGGCCTACAGAGCTTCTAATTGAATAGGTCTTGGGTAGCGCCTAGGAATTCCTGGGTGATGATGTTGTTTTGGGGACCAAACATTGAGAACCACTGCTCCAAATCAATGCCTGGGCCCAGGGTCAGCAGACACATAATGCAAGTCACATGAGTACATTTGTTTTCTAGTAACTACATTAAAAAAGACACAGGCAAATTCACTTTAACAGAATGTTTTAATTCAACATATTATCTAAACAGGCAATCAGTATACAATTTATTAGGGAGACCAGTAACATTTTTTATAATTACAGCACACCTCAAATCAGACTATATTTCAAATGGCTAGTGGCGAACATAGTGGACAGAGCAGCTCTAAAGGCTTAATCTCCATCTGTATGTTTATAAAAGTTGTGTTGAAATTGACATCTTAATTTATTTGGGGCTGCCATAAAAGAATTTACAACAGGCTTACAAAATGGTGGAAAGTGATACCTTTCAAAACAGCGGTAAGAGATCTGAGTCAGGATTATTTATTTAAATAAAGTCTGCCTGCATTTCAGTTTATTAATAAAAACAAACTTATTTTTAACTAAAACAAATGCTGTCAAATATATTTGTAACAAATAAGGTATCATTGGATATCACTTTTTGGGTGATGGACTTTGGAATGATATTGGTATTTAATAAAATGCCCATGAATTTCTTAAAATGAAAAATCTAAAAAGCGTGAACAATGGAGTCTTTCTTCTTTCTCCAGCTTCTTCCTAGTCTTCTGAACTGCAGAATGAAATGAGCAAAAATTAATAATTACCCAGCATTAATCAGCTCCACTGACTTTCTAAATCTAGGTAAACAGTCCTATGTGTACCTGCTGCATTTGTGTGCTGTATTTCAACATTCAGGAAAGAACAACACGTTTCCCTCTTATAAGCTGCCATGTAGGACATTAGTCCTGTCCAAAAGATTCATTGAGACATTTAGGCCACATTAAAATGGACTTGATATTTGGTCCTATCCAAAATGTCTATGCTTAGAAACCATTTCTGGGTTCACCTTGTGCACTGTTGGTGGGAATGCAGGCTGGTGCAGCCACTGTGGAAAACAGTACAGGGTTTTCTTAAAATACTAAAAATGGAACTGCCTTTTGATCCAGCAATTCCACTACTTGGACTATACCCAAAGAATCCTGAAACACCAATTCATAAGAACCTATGTACACCTATATTCATAGCAGCACTATTTACAATAGCCAAGTGCTGGAAACAGCCTAAGTGCCCATCAGTGGATGACTGGATCAAAAAACTGGTACATTTACACAATGGAATACTATACAGCAGAAAGAAAGAAGGAACTCCTACCCTTTGCAACAACATGGATGGAACTGGAGAGTATTATGCTTAATGAAATAAGCCAGTCAGTGAAGGACAAATACTATATGACCTCACCCATTACAGGACAATAATGAACAAAACTTACAATAAGCAAAACAACCAAATATATGAATACAGTGAATAGACCTTCAGTGGTCAGGGGGAAAGGGGTTGGGGGGAGGGGAGAGGCAGAGGCAAGGAAAGGGAGCAGTTTAGACAAGAACCTAGTATAAAGGAACCTGGACATGGACAATAGGTGGGATTGACTTTGGGGGGAATGGGTGGGTAGGGAGGGGGACAGAGGGGAGCAAAAAGAGGATGGATATAATACAACAACAATAAAATTTAAAAAAATATTTCAAATAGGGAAAAAAAAAGTTCAAACTTAAAAAAAAAACCATGCTGGGTTCAAATAATCACTAATGTTTACAGGATAAATACTCATGCATTAAAAAAATGCCATCATGTTTTGGTCCAATAATTGTGGCTGTATTGCCAATAATAACCCTTCTTGCCTTGGTAGCCTAGCTGGTAATGACACATGGCATTAGGTAGATGAGTCAGAGTTCGAATCTTGCAGAAGAGCAGGATTTAAATAGCAAGGACCTTTAGGTGTGGATCAAATGTCTCCATTGACGTTTTGGACAGGACCAAATGTCTGCTGTGCATGATCTGCCCCCTTGGATAGAGGGTGCTCCTGTAACCCATGGCTCCAATCCCTTGTCTCCCTCTTGCCTAACACCTTCAATGTTTTTCCTTCTTCTGGAGAGGCCATTCTGGGATTTAAATTAATTTCTCCATCTTCAAAGCCTGTGCTCATTCCAAAAATCATACTACCTTACCCTCCCAGGTCCTCAGTTTCCATAACTCCCACATGAGAGGTTATTATTATAAAATATGCAGTTGTGAAAGTGCAAAAAAAAAAAAAAGAGAGAGAAAATGTTAATCATTTCAATATACTCAAAGATAAGATAAACTTTGAGACTTAATTACCAATTCAGTGATAAACAATAATCATACTATGTTTCTTTTCTTTTGACTGTCACATAAAATACAAAAATCTACAACCAAACTAATGTTTAGGCATTGCTCATTAAATGGGGTCCTATGTGAAATTCTTAACTTTTTGCTATTTGGAAGTATTCCTTGTCTCCTTCCTAGTTGGTACAGGAGACTGTATTTCTGTAGCCAGGTAATGAAGACCCAGGCAGTGCACAGCCCAGCTGCTGCATCTAGTAACTTTTCTAAATGAATACTGATGCATTTACCATTTGTTAGAAGTCTTTACAGATAGAGGACAAGAAGATCTGTTAAGACTGATGAGATGCCATGAAGTATAATTTCAGTATACAACGCATTTTAGATAACTCAGTATATGAGTATGCATTAATGTTCTAAGTAGATACAGTTGAATTTTTCAACTAATTTTAAACACACTTCTTTCCTAATTAACTTACTGGGAGAATAAAAAGTAACAATAAATCTATCAGTAACAGGTGATATCCATAGCTGCACATCGATACCTGGATTTTCCGGGCCCGCTCTCTGCTGGATCCACATCTTCTCCAGGTCCTTCTTGTTTTTTGTTTAACTCCTCTTTTTCTTCCTTAGTTTCAGCATCTTGGGCCTCGTCCTCGGAGTTTTCATACTGATATTTAGCCATCTCTTTGGTAAAGAATAAGACAGACTTTAGGACCAGGCATTGGATCCCCATTCACAGCACTCCAGCCTCTGGAGAAGCAGGAGGGTGGAAGTAACTAGGAATAGCAGCAGGCACCTTCCTACTGGTTGATGCAAGTCCCATGGCCCTCACATTTCTGCTACTTGATCCTTTTTACAGTGACATTGTTTTTCTAGTAAAGCTGTGCTGATGACTTCTGGATCTTCAGAGAAGATGGGATCAGAATCATCAGGGTCTAGGGCACCCTGTATGTTCTGGTCAGAACTTTGTTGTGACGGTATTTTTTGCTTTCATAACAAATTCTATGGTGAAGCTCATGAGTTCCTCAACCCCCTAAACATTTCATTTTTACAAGGTCCTCACGTATAGTTCTAATGTTCGGGGATCCACTTTCTAAGAATCTTAACATTTTCCAAACCACCAAACATGAGGCATACATGCCCTTTTCTTGCTTTTTGACTTCAGATTCCCCTTCCATGCCCCACCCCTGCTCCCCCCTGAATACCTGTCCCCCAGGACACTGGGATACTTCTTTTGTGGGCCATGAACTGCACTGATGCTAGACCTTTTGGCAGAGGTCAGGAGAGGGCAACATATATATTTTTCAAGGTGGGGAAGGTTGTTATGCAGTTGGGCTTCTCCTTGGGTCACCTTGGCCTGTAGTGTGTAGGGAGCCTTGACCCACCCAAGTGAGTGTGACCAGCCAGAGTGCCTGCTGTACCCAACAGCCTTGGGGCTTCCCTGGCCTTGGGGCCTCACCACCCTGGCACCCACTCCGCCAGATCCTTACCCTCCGGGGCTTCAGCCTTCGGTGTGGACTCTTCCTCGACTTCGGCCTTGGACTGGTCCTCTGGCATCATGGCTGCGGCCTGCTCTCTGGAGCCTCCGGGCATCATGGCTGCGGCCTCTTCTCTGGAGCCCCCGGGCATCATGGCTGCGGCCTCCTCTCTGGAGCCCCCGGGCATCATGGCTTCAGCCCCTTGTCTGGAGCCCCTAGGCACCATGGCTCTGGCGCCCTGTCTGGAGCCCCCGGGCACCATGGCTCTGGCGCCCTGTCTGGAGCCCCCGGGCACCATGGCTCTGGCCCCCTGTCTGGAGCCCCCGGGCACCATGGCTCTGGCCCCCTGTCTGGAGCCCCCGGGCACCATGACTCTGGCCCCCTGTCTGGAGCCCCCGGGCACCATGACTCTGGCCCCCTGTCTGGAGCCCCCGGGCACCATGACTCTGGCCCCCTGTCTGGACCTCCGGGGTATTGGGAGCACGCGGATGTGGCCCACACGGATGGGCATCTGAGCCCGGGACCGAACTAGTCTCAGGTCGCGGGGAGGCGTGATCATATGGTTGTTGCGGTAAAGGCGGTGCAGCATTGAGCGTACTACATCAAGGAACAGGATGTTGAAGTCTGCCACTGGCAATCGTAAGGCATCTACAGCCAAATTTGGGCCCTGATCCATGATCTCCTCCCCCTCCTCTGCCGGCTCGTTGTCTTCTTCTTCCTCACTGCTACTTTCCTCCAGACCTGCCGCTTCCCCAGCCTCCTCACCCAGGCCCCCCGCGGCCCCTGCGACTCCTGCTGCCCCAGCCTCATCATCCCCATGGGGCCCAGGGTCATGGATCACTGCATCCTCGGCTTGCTCCTCCCACACCCAGGCATCTGCCTCAGCTAAGGGGTCCTCCTGGTACCCCGGGGCAGGGTTTCCATCACCAGTGTCAGACATGGCACCAGACACTACCTCAACCAGGTGGCGAACAGGCTGTGGCATCAACGGCCAAGATGGTGGCCACTGAGAGGAAGTAGTAGACCACGCAGCGGAAGAGCACGCTGTCCAGGGGAAGTGTCTCTGTTGGTGCCTGTAGAGGCCTCACAACCGGAAATGCAGGAAGCAGGTGCCAGGACCCGCCCACCAACACTTCACCAGACCACAGGGGGAGGTGCCAGAGGGGTCAACAAAGGACCGTGCCCACTCATCACACATGTGGAGCTCATTGGCTGAGAAGGAAGAATTGACATGCCATGTATCCAATGAGTGGCCAAGGCCTTTAGATTCCAGGATGGGCCTCAATCACTTCACTTTCCTTTGAGTCCTTAAAGTTCTGAGCTACATTTAGGTCCACAAAAGTCCTGCCTTTTAATTTTGTAATTGTCTGAAAAACTAGCAGTCCGACATGGATGCACCCTGGGTTGGTGACATTCTATAAAGCAGCGATTTTCAACTGATGTGCAGCATGAATTTTTAGAACATGCTATACCTAATTATTTAGTCAGGGGCACTGACCTCTTTTCCCTCAGATCGTCACATAGGAAAATGACAACAGCCAATACAACAATAACTGCCTAGTGTGAGTGAATTAAAACTACACTTATTTTTGTCAGATCAGCAAAATATATATATATTTTTTTCTTTTCCTTTTTTTTTTTTAAATTTTATTGTTGTTGTATTACATCCATCCCCTTTTTGCTCCCCTCTGTCCCCCTCCCCACCCACCCATTCCCCCCAAAGTCAATCCCACCTGTTGTCCATGTCCATGGTTCCTTTATACCAGGTTCTTGTCTAAGCTGCTCCCCTTCTTTGCCTCTGCCTCCCCCTCCTCCCTACCCCGTTCCCCTGACCACTGAAGGCCTATTCCTTGTATTGCTATACTTGGTTCTGTTTTTTTTTTTTTTTTCATGTGCTGCAGAACTTTAGTAGTTTATGTGTGCTGTGAGATGAAAAAGGTTGAAAATCATTGCTGTAAAGGGCAAACAGTAAACATTTTGGATTTGGAAAACTCAGAGGTACATTTGAAACCACTATGTGCATACTTATATAACAAGAAGGAAAACAAATTTTGATAAATATTTTATTGTTGAAACTAAAAATATACTAATTGCATACAGCTTTTCTTATAATAAAGACTATTAATGAAAATAGAGGAATTCTTTTGAGAGAGTAACATTTTTGCTTAATTAAGGTTTAAAGTTACTGTTCTCTATTAAAATTGATTGTACATGTTGATCTGTTGACCTGTAATGAGGTTTTACAGTTTGTGTTTTTAAAGAATATTCCAAGTATTTTAAAAGGATTTAAAAAGCATGCTCAATTAGAATACAGTTTTTTTCTCATTTATATAACAGATGCATTTTCATCTACTTGAGTGCAGTGAAGGGTTGAAATCTGAATCAATTTGTGATTTCAGAGATGTGCTGTTTCAAAAATATATTCTATAGAATTTACTTCACTGCTCCTACCACTGATCCTTTAAATAAGCAAAATACAGATAGTATTATCCCTTGACATTGCTTTTAAATTAGAATTTTAATTGAAATAAAGGTAAAAACATAGAAATTCCTGGTACGTGCCTGGACTTAGTCTTAATTAATATAGGAATTGAATTATACAACACAAATTTTACCATTTTCTTTATCCTTGGAGCAGAGGAAAGGAAAGAAAGGAGAGGTGGAACTATGGTTGCAGTTTTTAAGAGCTAAATAGAAGAACAATAAATCTTTCATAATTCCAACAACTTCACAGTGAAGAACAACTATGTATCTCATCCATTTAATAATTAATGTTGGGTGAAAAAGTTAAATTCCCTTCTATGTACCTTAATTCATTCAAACCACATATTCCCAAAAATACAAAGATAAACTCAATTGGTATTTCCTAAGTAGAAGACCAAACATCAAAGGGAATCCCTCCCTCCAACATATTTTGACATGATAAGATTTCAGGAGAGATCCAAGATGGAGTCATAGATTGACATGCTGCATCTCCCTCCACAACCAGAAAAGGGTACATCTACTTCAAAACTGGAGACATCCAGAAATTCCAGAACATTGAACTGCATGGAAGTCTTACCAAACAAAAGATAGAAGGAAGAAATACTCATTCAAACAGATAGGAGGAGTGGAGCTGGGACACAGAGGAAGTGGTTTGATGAGTGGATTATGGTGTGGGTTGGTGGTGCAGTGGCAGTGGTAATTGGTGGCACAGGGAGGAGAGTGGCAGAAGTCAGTCAGAGAAAAGAAAAATCACAGTTGGGACACCTATTGAATGCTCCTGGCACCAGACCAGGATGCAAGGCTCAGAGTTCCAGTGCTGAGTGAGAAAATAAAGCCACATTGCTTCTTCTGACTATGAAAACCAGTGGGGGTTGGATCAGAGGAATTATTGATCTCATAGAAGAGTTTATTTAGAGGCCCCCACGGTCCTAAAATGTCCACAGACCCACCCACTCTGGGAATCACAGACAGGACAACAGCTAGAGAGGCGCCAGTCTCATGAACAGATAGCCAGCCTGACAGGTGCACAGTTTAAAATGCTCATAATAAAGATGCTCACAGACTTGACAGATATGCTTGAGTATGGTAAACACATAAGGGCAGAAGTGAAGGCTAGGCCAAGTGAAACAAAGGAAAATACACAAAACCAATGGAGAAGGGAAGGAAAACAAGGGTCAAATCAATGATTTGTAACATAAGGAATAAACAGTCAACCAGCACAGAAAGTAGAAATAAGAATTGAATAAAACAAAGAGAGGCTTAAGAATCTTTGGGATGACTTTAAGCATGCCAACATCTGAATCATAGGGATGCCAGAAGGAGAAGAGGAAGGGCAAGAAATTGTAAGCTTGTGTGAAAAAATAACAAAGAAAAACTCCCCAAATTTGGTGAAGGAAATAGAAATACAAGTCTAGGAAGCACAGAGTCCCAAACAAATTAGACCCAAATCAGACCACACCAGGACATATTATAATTAAAATGGCAAAGGTTAAAGATAAAGAGGGAATCGTAAAAGCATCAAGAGAAGAGAGTTAGCTACAAAGTGGTTCCTAAAGGACTATCAGCTGATTTCTCAAAAGAAACTTTGCAGGCAAGAAGGGCCTGGCAAAAAATAATCCAAGTCATGAAAAGCAAGGACGTACAACCAAGATTACTCTATCCAGAAAAGCTATCATTCAGAATAGAAGGGCAGGTAAAGACAAGGTAGCTCCACCAGACAAGGTAAAGGTGAAGGAGTTCATCATCACCAAGCCCTTATAATATAAAATGTTAATGGGACTTAGTTAAGAAAAAAGATCAAAACTATAAACATTAAACAGACAACAAGCTCACAACTATCATCAACTGAACCTGAAAAATAAAAAAATAAAACAAAAACAAACCAGGCAAACAACCAGAATAGGACCAGAGGCCTTGGAATGGGGATCATCGGGAGGGGGAAGGGGGTGAACCAGGGAAATGGTGCAGGGTTCCGGAAACATAGTTGGTGGGTACAAGATAGACAGGGAAAGTTAAGAATAATAGAGGAAAGGGTGAAATCAGAGAACTTGTATGCACAACCCATGGACATGAACTAAGGGTGGGGTGGGTGGGACTATAGGGCACTTGGGTGGAGGGGAGCAAAGGGAAAATAATTCAAGATAACTGTAATAGCATTATCAATAAAAAAATAAAAAAGACTTCACCAAAGCAGATACCTTTTTTTTTATTGTTGTTGTATTACATCCATCCCTTTTTTGCTCCCCTGTGTCCTCCTCCCCACCCACCCTTTCCCCCCAAAGTCAATCCCACCAGTTGTCCATGTCCATGGTTCCTTTATACTAGCTTCTTGTCTAAGCTGC
Source organism: Noctilio leporinus (assembly GCA_004026585.1). Classification (NCBI taxonomy): domain Eukaryota; kingdom Metazoa; phylum Chordata; class Mammalia; order Chiroptera; family Noctilionidae; genus Noctilio; species Noctilio leporinus. The sequence continues at coordinate 99,776 of PVIW01005767.1, forward strand.
TCCCCTTCTTTCCCTCTGCCTCCCCCCTCCCCCCAACCCCGTTCCCCCTGACCACTGCAGGCCTATTCCTTGTATTCATACACTTGGTTCTGTTTTGCTTGTTGTTAGTAT
>PVIW01005768.1:0-99795 GCA_004026585.1 Noctilio leporinus
ACTTAGATTGAGGACTGGGAATGCGTTATAGCCACAGAGTGAATAGACTTTAATTCGAGAGTAGGGGAGGGTCTTGGATATTTAGGTGGATTGAGGTATGGGGGGGGATTAAGAATATGTGAGGAGTAACTTTTGCAAAGGATATGTTGAGGCTTAATAGTTCATATTGCTCTCGGTATAATTCAGGTGCTTGAGATTGACAGCAATCCCTTTCCTGATGCTGCCTCTTTTTCTTGGTCAGGACTTTACAGTCTATAGTCTATATTCTAGCCGGTCGTGGCGCGTGGCAGGGCCTCTGATTGTCACAGTAGGGCTGATTCTGAGTGTCCGTCCCCAGGTAGGCTGGGCCTTCCGCAGCCTGGCTGGGTTTTAGGGCTGCTGATGTTCTGGAGCCTGGCGGAGTTTCCTGCTCAGGACAGCCCCCAGCACTTCTGCAAGGCAGCCCGCAACTTTGCCGGTCCCTGTGACGACTGGCTCCACCCCTACTGTCCTGCTGGCCTCCTCTGCCTCTGGGCTCTGCTCCCCTGTGTCCAGATGCTGCCTGTTCCAATCCCCAGGGTCCTGAAGATGTCTCACGCTCCTTATCCTGTCCTCTAGTTGCTTTGGTACTCGAGAACACCATCAGCACTGCTCTCTACTCTGTCGCCATCTTCCCTCCTCCTATGTCTGATTTTTTATCACCAGAGCTGAGCTCCTGGCACCCTATAACTATTGTGGAATGGCTCAACTGGCACAAAGAAAACTACTCTAGGGGTTTATTTTCCCCTGAATAGATAATTTCTATTCAGTTAAGAGGGGGAAAAAGCAGTTGTTTTCATTCTTCACTGAATATTAGCATCATTTAGGATAGGCATTGTTGAAAAATATCAATGCCTAAATCCCAAACTGAACCAAACAAAAAACCAGAATTCTGAAGGTTGAGTCATCCATGGATTCATTTTCTATTACTCTTAACACCCTACCTGCTTTACCAGATTAATTTAGCAGCTTTAAACAACATGCACTTATCATCTCAGTTTCAGTAAATCAGAAGTAGGGGTGTGTGTGGCTCAGTTCTATGCTCAGGTTCTTACCAAGCTGAAATCCCGTTCTTGACCATAGCTACAGTTCTCTCCAGGGTTCTTGATTCTCTCCCAAGCTGACTGGTTGTTGGCAGATTTTTTCCCTTGTGGTTATAAGACTGGGGTCCCTGGTGTCTTCCTAGTGTTTGGCCAGAGGTCACTCAGCTTCAGGAGGCTACCCTGAAATCCTTGTCACCTGGACCTTCCATCTCAACAACAGATACCTCCTTGGTGTCAAACCCCTTTTATGCTTCAGATCTCTGTGACTTCTCTTCTGCACAAAGCATTCTGCTTTTGAAGGGCTTCAGTGATAAGGTTAGGCCTTTTGTTTGTTTATTTTTTGTTTCTTTTTAAATTGAGGTACACATAAAATTTACACATAAAACATTGTGTAAATTTAAATTTACACCATATTTATTTGATGCATTTTTATTGCAAAATAATTGGCACTTGGCACTGTAGCTAGTGAACAGATAATTTTTCCTTTTTTAAAGTTGACTGCTATTTTTATATAATGTGATCAGATAAATGAAAGCCATCAAACTCACAGTTGTAGGGATTATGCAATGTGTGTAAACTGGTGGTGGGGATACAGGAAGTCTGGGGCCATTTTTAAATTTTGCCTCCCACAATTGGTATTAAACAACTCTCCAGCTGGGCAGAAAAACCACTGGGTTAAATCTGCCATATATTTAAAAGGGCAATGTCTAAAGTGACATTTAAACATAGTAATTTTTGAAAGAAATACCTCTTCTGTTTATCAAAACAAAGTAAGCAAAGACTTACTTGGCCAGTGTGACTCTCAGTAGAGATACCATCTGAGAGAAACCCTGACTGTGGGATTTAAATGACACCACTTCTGAATTCTAGTGTATCTGTCTCTCAGGGCTCCATCTGGTAACAGCTATCCATCCCCAGCAGTTCCCCAGTAGTTCAGCTGAAGAGACTCTAGTGGAAAGACTAATCACAGAAATGTGTGTGGGGTGGGGCGGGGAGGGGATTAAGGGAACCATTAAGGGATCGAGATGTGCTTGGAGGCTAGCAGCAGTAAGAGGCCATTACCACCTATGGGAGGCATTGGCGTCTCTGGAGTCCATGAAGAGCTGGAGTGTGGAGGATGCTGTGCATGGGAGGGACACCAGCTTGTCAGAGACCAGGTACGGAAGCAGAAAGGGACCAGGGAGAAATCCTCTGGCTTTCTCATCTTGCCAGCGTGTTCTAGTGGCACAACCCAAGTGGAAGCCAGCTGGTGAAGAGGTCTGGAATAGCTGTGCAGAGGGGTGAGACCTCCTCGGGTACAAAGCAGGGCAGAGAATGGGAGAAGGAAACTGGCATAGGCAAATGGAGAACAGCTATCACATATTGAAAGTAACATATATATATATATATATATATAGATAGATATACACACATACATATATATTGCACTGAAGAAATATGTCTTAAAAATTAAAAAGTGGCATAACATGGGATTTTTTATGCCTTATAAAATAAATTATCAGAGTTTCCTGTCTAGGTGAGAATACCAATTAAATAATTTAGTCATCAGTCCTGGGCCCAGAGTTGCCACTTCATTTTATTTTTAAATTTTCCAGTTCCATGTAGATTAGCTGTAGGAAAATGAGGTTGGCACTGGAGTAGAAGGCAGGGAAATGGAAATTGAATATGTATGTTTTTATTTTTAAGACTAATAATGCATGAATGCATGCCTTTTAAATACAAGCACAAATGTGTCATGTTAATTAAATGAATTTTATTGATAAATTAGGACATTCATTGGTAACATAAGTCACACAAAATATGCAAAATATATTTGATATGTATGAGTAAAATGAAGATAAAATCAGTTTTAGCAGACATGGGCCTTTAAAATAGTTGCTAATCTCTGATTTATGTGAAGATTTATAACACAGGAAAATTTTATATCTTCTTCCATCATATTTTGGATTATTTTTCATTAAAACCAGAAGACTACCTAGGCAGCTGCTTGGATAGTGTCCTAAATTTTATACCTTCTTCTCTTTCTAGTTTTCACTCTCCCTTTGCTCCACCTATATGTGTTTTTGTGTGTCTGTCTCTCAGGTATTGTAAAAATAATCATGACCATACTCTACTATCACTTTAACTTCCCTAGTTGCATGTTATTAAAATAATAAATAATATTCAACTTTAAAACAATAAATAATAAACAATGTTCAGATTTAAATTTCTTAAATTTAAACTTAAGACTCATACCTGACTAACCCTTTTAGTCATTTGTTTAAAAAAATACATAAAATTTAAAAACAAAGCAAAAACTAATAAACACACACAACAGTCTGGTGGTTACTAGAAGGAAGAGGGTTAGGGGTGTACTAATGGGTAAAAGGAGGTCAAATACATAGTGACGAAAGATTTGGCTAAGTGGTGGGCTGGGCATATAAGGCAATACACTGATGATGTATCATAGAATTGTACACTTAGGACCTATATAATTTTATTAAGCAATGTCACTCTAACAGATTTCATTTAAAAGGTAAACAAAAAGTAAAACATTGAAATGATAGGAAAAATTATAACAGGAGAAGGGAACATCAGCAGAATAAATATACTGACAAATCCTGGGAGGTGGAAGGCAGTTGAAATCATGGCAACAGGTGAAGCTGGGAACCTCATGTGGGGTTCTTAATGCTGTGTCTGGTGGATGATGTTGGCTGATAGGGAGAATAGAACTGACAGAAGGAAAGAAAGTAGGGAGCTGGCTGATTTCTTTGTAAATTGCTTATAGAATAGCCTCTCCTGCCCTTGAGTGCAGCTGCACAACTCATATCCAGCATAAAGCCAATATTCTATCTTAGGAGATAGATGTTCCAGGCACAGCTCGGGTGTCCAGAACAAGGGTTAGCTCTTCAGATTAGAACCTATCTTATTGTGCCATTTGTAGGAGGGGCACAGCTTCCTGTGTGCTTTCTTACCGGGGAATGAAAGAGAAGCCTGCCATTTGATATCCTCTCGTAATACAAAGAAATTTTACAGTGAATTGTCCTTTCCTTTAGTGTAGATTCTGGAAATGCCTGAGAATACCCAAGCCAGCTGCAGATGTTATTCACCTAGTGTTTCAACAAGAAATCACTGGATAACCAATAATTCCAGATATTTAAAGAAAAGTGACAATGCAAGAGAGAAAAAACAATATAAACAAAAAGACAATAGATTTAAGGTGATACATAAGTAAAGGGATGCAAAGTGAAGATCCTCAGTGGTATTTGAAATACCATAGAGAAACATTCTTACATTGAATTCATAAATAAATGAATGAATTTTGTTAGTAAAATATTTATAGAAGAGAAAAACTTCCAGTAGAGATCCTTCTCTAGAAAATTCCTCATGATATATATATATATATATATATATATATATATATATATATATATATATGGCAGAAATAATACAGATTTTGCACAAACTAGAATGAAAGAGGAAATACTTTACAACTCATTTATTAGGCTGGCTTAACTTTAATAATACAATCTGGCTGACATAGTCCAAGAAAAAAAAAAGCAAGTCAATATTTCATATGGAAATAGATGAAAAATGCTTATATAATAAATTAGCAAACAATGCATATCAGTATATAAAACAGGATGATGATCAAGTTGTTTATTCCATAAGTGAGAGAATGGTTAAATATCAAAAACCAAAAAGCAAAAAAAAACAATATATTTTGTTAATAACAGAATACAAGAGAAAAAACTATTAAACAATCACCTCAGATGCAGAGAAAGCAGTTTATAATATTTACTAATTTTGTCATTTTTTAAAATTTAATTTTATTGTTGTTGTATTACATCCATCCATTTTTGCTCCCCTCTGTCCCCCTCCCCACCCACCCATTCCCTCCCAAAGTCAATCCCACCTGTTGTCCATGTACATGGTTCCTTTATACTAGGTTCTTGTCTAAATTGCTCCTCTTCCTTGCCTTTTCCTCCACCCTGGCCCCCACTTCCCCCTGACCACTGAAGGCCTATTCACTGTATTCATATATCTGGTTCTGTTTTGCTTATTGTTAGTTTTGTTCATTATTGTCCTGTAATGAGTGAGATCATATGGTATTTGTCCTTTACTGACTGGCTTATTTCACTAAGCATAATTCTTTCTAGTTCCATCCATGTTGTTGCAAAGGTTAGGAGTTCCTTCTTTCTTTCTGCTGTGTAGTATTCTATTGTGTAGGTGTACCAAAGTTTTTTGATCCAATCATCCACTGATGGGCATTTAGGCTGTTTCCAGCACTTGGCTATTGTAAATAGAGCTGCTATGAATATAGGTGTACATAGGTTTTTATGAATTGATGTTTCAGGATTCTTTGGGTATAGTCTAAGTAGTGGAATTGCTGGATCAAAAGGCAGTTCCATTTTTAGTTTTTTAAGGAAACCCCATACTGTTTTCCACAGTGGTTGCACCAACTTGCATTCCCACCAACAGTGCACCAGGGTTCCCTTTGCCCCATATCCTCACCAACACTTGTTGTTTGTTGATTTGTTGATGATTGCCATTCTGACAGGTGTGAGGTGGTATCTTATTGTGGTTTTAATTTGCATCTCTCTGATGACTAGTGATGTTGAGCATTCTTTCATATGCCTCTGGGCCCTTTGTATATCTTCCTCAGTGTCTGTTCAGGTCCTTTGCCCATTTTTAAATTGGGCTGTCTGTCTCCCTGGTGTTGTGTCACATTAGTTCTTTATATATTTTGGAGATCAAACCCTTGTCTGAGGTATCATTGGCAATTATGTTTTCCCATACAGTTGCTTCCCTTTGAATTTTGCTGGTGTTTTCTTTAGCTGAACAGAAACTTCTCAATTTGATATAGTTCCTTTTTTTTTTTTATTTGTTTTTTTTATTTCCTTTGCCCTTGGTGAAGTATCAGTAAACATATGTCTGCATAGGATGTCAAAAAGTTTACTGTGTATATTTTTCTCTAGGACCTTTATGTTGGTACTGCTTATGTTTAAATCCTATATCCATCTTGAGTTTAATCTGGTGTATGGTGTAAATTGATGGTCTAGTTTTATCTTTTTGCATGTTGCTGTCCAGTTCTCCCAACACCATTGTTGAAGAGACTGTTTTTACTCCATTTTATGTTCCTTCCCCCTTTGTCAAATATGAGTTGACCATAGAGTCCTGGGTTAATTTCTGGGCTCTCTATTCTGTTCCATTGGTCTATATGTCTATTCTTATGCCAGTACTAGACAGTTTTGATGACAGTAGCCTTATAGTATTGTTTGAAGTCTGGTATTGTGATTCCTCCTACCTTGTTCTTCTTTCTCAAGATTGCTGCGGTAATTTTATTATTTAGATTAAAAAAGTCTCAGCCACCTAAGAATGAAAGGAAGCTTTCTTAGTTTAAACCTAAGCATCTAGGAAAAAAAAAAAAAAAAACCCACATAGATAAGAATTGAGAGAATGTCTAATATCACCATACATTTTCAGTTTTGTGTAAGAGGTTTACCCACTGCAATAAAGCAAAAACAAATAAATATTGTTCAAATTGAAAAATAAGAAATAAAGCTGCTATTATTTGGAGGCAACATGATTTTATTGTTTTTTGTTTTTGTAGAAAATTTAAAGGAATCTTCAGAAATAACATTTATTTTGGTCAATGGGTATAAGATGATCATTATAATCATTGTGTCATGTACACCAGCAGCAAATATGAAATGCATGGCACTATTCACAGCAACATCAAAAACATAAATTGTATAGATTAACTATAATGAAAAATTTGTAGGATTTCTACATATAACATAATAGGGTATTATTGCTAGAAAATAGGAAACTCAAAATACATAATCATACATATCATTTTAATGAACAGGAAGAATTAATACTGTTGTCAATTCTCTTCAAATGTGTTATATATTTAATAAAATTTCAATCAAAACCATAGTAGGATATTTTGTAGAAATTGGCAAATTGATTCTAAAATTCATGTGAAAACGTGAAAGGTTAAGGATGAGCAAAACTATCTTTAAAAATATTGAGTTAGAAGACCTATACCAAATCCACCTACAGTATCAGTATAAAGTTATTATAAGATAAGACTAGGCATGGTACCAGAATTGACTGATAAAACAATGGAACAGACTAAATAAAGACCAGAAACAGCCCCATTTTAATGGGTACTTGATTCACAACAAAGATGGCATTGCAACCAGAGGACCTTTTTACACTTTAATAAACAGTATTGGTCAATTAGATATCAATATGGAAATTTTTAATCTTGATACCAACCACTCACCATACACAAAAATTCATGGTGATTATAAATTAAAATGTGAATGGTATAAAAACGTAACTTGTAGAAGACTACAAAATAGAATATATTCATGACTTAAGTAAAAGAAACTTAAAGAAGACACAAATAGTATTAACTGTTAAGGAAAATAATGGTGAAATAAATTATTTCTGTTGATTAAAACATACCATTAAAAGAATATAAAAGGCAAGCCAAAGAATAGGAGAAAATAGTTGCCACTCATATAATCAACTAAGGGTTCCTATCCAAAATATGCAAAGAGCTCCTACAAATAAATTAAGAAATATAATCAACCCAATAGAGAAATTGGAATAAAATTTGACCTGCCATATAACAAATGACCAAAACAGATAAAATACAGTCAAAATTTGATAACCACAATGCCACTGCAAACCAGTAGAAACAGCTTTACTAAACAGACTTGACAATAGCAACTGACAAATAGACTGATAATAGCAACTCATAGATTACTGGTCAGAGTGACACTGGTATAACTGCTTAGGAAGAATGATTTGATTATACCTTCTAGAATTTCATAGAATTATACTCTATGACACTAGATGGAGTAAAATAGAACACATTAGAATTATGAATATATGTGCACCAAACAAAAATGTTAACACCTTTATTTATAATAGCCAAAGACCAGGGAACAAACTAAATATGTATAAACATTACGATAAGTTTTAGCTGACTTCCTGTCAAGATGGAGAAACATGCTTCACCTCCTTGCTCAACCCAGAAAGAATTATAGCTAGACCTCATGACAAATAACACCCAGAACCATCAAAAACTGAGCTGTATAGAAGTCTAAAACCAAGGATTTAATGAAGCTGCATTCATTCAGATGGGTAGGAATGGGGAGACATGGAGATGGGTGGAGAGGCACAGTGACTTGTGTGTCACAGAGAGGTGGTGGAGGCAGCATGGGGGGCGGGTCTCACATTCATGACTGGTGTATAAAATATCAGGAGAGATGCATTGGGTGCAAGCAACCCCAGCCTCAGGCCAGACCTTAAAGCCCAGGTTCCAGTGCCAGGAAATGACTGGAAACAGGGTGAGTGCCTGGCAAACATTCAGAAGCCAGGAAGCAGCACTGTCCCCTCTCTAAACCCTCTCCCCCCACACAGCCACAAAGCAGTGAAGTGGGTTACTCTGCTCTGATGATTACCTAAGCTTCTGCCCCACATAATTAGCAGATGCCTTTTCTACAACAGGCCACATTACTAAGAAGGGGAGCAAAAGCAGAAACAAGGCTTCCAAATGAGACAAAGAAATATGGCCCAAGTGAAATAACTGAACAAAACCCTGGAAAAGAAACTGAATGAAATAGAGATAACCAACCTATCAGATGCAGAGTTCAAAACACTGTGCTAAGGATGCTTAAGTAACTCACTGGGTACAGCAACAACATAAAACAGATCCAGAAAGAAATGAAGGCTACATTAAGTGAAATAAAGAAAAATGTACAGGAAAGGGGATGAAGCCAGGACTCAAATGAACAATCTGGAACATAAGGAAGAAATAAGCATTCAACCAGAACAGCAAGAAGAAAAAGAATTAAAAATGAGAACAGTATAAGAAGCCTCTGGAACATCTCCAAATGTACCAACATCTCTGAATCACAGGGATGCGAGAAGAAAAGCAAGAAACTGAAAACTTATTTGAAGAAAATGAAGGAAAAATGCCATAATTTGGTGGAGGAAATAGACATACAAGTCCAGGAAGCACAGAGTCCCAAACAAGTTGAACCTAAATAGGACCACCCTAAAACACATCATAATGAAAATGCCAAAGGTTAAAGATAAAGGGAGAATATGAAAAGCAGCAAGAGAAAAGCAGAGGGTTACCTACAAAGGAGTTTCCATAAGACTGTCAGTTGATTTCTCAACAGAAACTTTGCAGGCAAGAAGGGACTGGCAAGAAGTATTCAAAGTCATAAAAAGTAAGGACCTACAACTTAGATTACTCTATTCAGCAAAGCTATCATTTAGAATGGAAGGGCAGATAAAGTGTTTCCCAAATAAAGTAAAGGTAAAGGAGTTCATCATCATCAAGCCATTATTACATGAAATGTTAAAGGGACTTATTTAAGAAAAATAAGAGTATCAAAACTATGAACATTAAAATGGCAACAAATTCACAACTATCAACAATCTAATCTTAAAAAACAAAAGCAAAAACAAACAAAAAATAAAACAAAAAAATAAAACTAAGCAAACAACTATAACAGGAACAGAATCATAGGTATGGGGATCATTTGGAGGGTTATCAGCAGGGAGAGGGAAGGGAAAGAATGAAAGAAAATATGAAGGGGTTAAAAAGCATAATTGGTAGGGGGATGTTAAGGATAGTAAAATACATGGAGAAGTCAAAGAACTTATATGCATGACCCATGGACATGAAGTAAATGGGGGAAAGGGGATTGCTGGAGGGAATGGGGATACTGTATGAAGGGGAGCAAAAGGGGAAACATTGGGACAATTATAATAGCATAATCAATAAAATATATTTTAAAAAGTTAAGTTGTATATTCATAAAATGAACTGCTAGTCAGAAATTGAAATGAGTAGAATACTTCTATAAGCAAAAATATGGATAAACCTCACAATGTTGAATGACAGGAGCCAATCATGAAATAACATATATTATTTTGTTTTTATTTACATAAATTTCAAAAACAGGCAAAACTAAAGTCACTGGGTATTAGGATAATGATGCTTTATGGGGAAAAGATGGTTTTAATTGAAAATGAAGAACAAAAAAGATTTCTGAGGCAAATAGAGTGTTTTATTTTATGACTAGTGCTGTGATTATACTTATGTGATCATTTTGAAATAATTAATCAAGTTATAATTTGCCCACTTTCCTGTATGCATATTATACTTAATTTTAAAAGTTTAAATAAATACAACTGCATTGCATATGAAGATTAAGAATTGGATGTGCATTAAAATTCTCACTTCAGCAATCTTGTATCCTAAAATATAGTGTAATTATGCCTCAAAATTCTGAGGGGAAAATAACCAGAAGACTAGAATTCTAGGGAATAAAAGATATATTCATTCATGTAAGGACTCATTAAGTTCATCTCTTGTACACCACTTCTGAAAGAATCGAAGAGTAATTTGAAGGCCTTAGGAAACAATAGAGCTAACCCAGGAGAACAATAAAAAGAAATAAGAAGACAGCTGTGCTTATGGCCTAGAAGTATATCATCCAACAAGTAGCATGATAAGGAAAATGGATGCTTTAAGGAATGTGATAAAATAGAAATACTTTCTTCCTGACAACATGAAAAAAAGGAAATACAATAAAATTCTGTAAGAGATTTATAAAGTAATATAGGAAAATCATGTTACAAATGGAAGCAAACTGAAATGTGTCATTATATCAAATAAATGATAGAATGCAACTGAATGTATTTGACTTTAATGTTTAAAATATTTGTTTTCCTTCAAGTGACTCAGGTTAAGAGATGGAGATAGACCTCTTTGTGCATTCAATCATACCACTGATTTCTGCATAATTATATTATATTTTATTTTATTTTAATTTTTAAAAATATTTTATTCATTATTTTTTGAGGGGAAGGGAGGGAGAAGAAAGGGAGAGAAACATCAATGTATTGTTGCCTTTCATCTGCCTCCAGCTGGAGACTGGCTTGCAACCTGGGTCCATGCCCTAACTGGGAATCAAACCAGAAACCCTTGGGTTCATAGGCTGGTGCTCAATCCACTGAGCCGTACCAGTCAGGGCCATAGTCATATGTTAAACATTGCTTATTGGTTCATGATTTTCAAAACCAGACTATGGATGTAAAACTTTATTGTAAATAGAGATCAGAATATAAATGCTACACAACACTGTCAAAGCAAGGCAATTCTTGGCAGATTCTGATAAGTGAAAAGGTGTAGTCTATGTGATACTGAGATCTACAGTTTAGAGCTGATGGAAGATGATTTGACTTTGGGTGGTGGGCACACAATGCAATATACTGATCATGTAGCAGAGAAATGTACACTTGAAACCTATATAATGGTATTAACCAGTATTACCCCCAATAAGTTTAATTTAAAAAAAATATTTAAAAACTGATGGTTGTGAAATAGATATCTTTATATATAATTGAAAATTTTAGTCAACAAACAGAAGGAAAAGAGAAAGTAGATATGAAAAGTATAGAGAAAATAAACTAATATTTTTTGCATCAACATACAGCCTGAACAGAAAGTGCTTATAGCTGGTAATTCTGGACATAAAGGCCTAAGCATTTTACTTAGCATTATCTCCAAAGGCCTAAAGGGGGAGCCAACAGAAACTGTTGTTTGTGAGGAGAGGCAGAGGGGTGAGGGGATGAGAGAAGTATGAGGGAGAGTCTTTCTTTCTTTTTTGTACGTTTCTTTTTTTCTTATGTTTTCTTTCTCTATAATTGCAATGCATCCACTAAAAACAATAACCAATGAAAGTTCTCAATTAAGATAAAAATAATTGTTAAAGGAATTATATAGAAGCACTGGAAGAGTTTACATAGTAGTGCCTATACAGAACTCATGAGTAGAAGTCCCAGTTTATTTTGGCACCACTATGGAATGAATGGCTCTTAGTTTGCACTCTGGTAGATTCAAAATTAACCACATCACAGCTTCTTCTCTCTAGAGGTGGTGTTTTTCCATCTCCTGGAATCTGGCTGGCTCTATGACTTGCTTTGTCTAGTGTAAAAGTAGCAAGAGTGCCATAAGAAGCTTGCAAAGTGCTTTTACGTTGGGACTTCTCTCTTGCTAATCTTGGACCCTATGTGAAGGAGGGACTACTATGTGAAAAAGTCTGGGAAGGCTGCTGAATGATGAGAAGCATGTGGTTCCTGAGAGCTGATCAACCTCCAGGATGTGAATGAGGCCATGCTAGATTATCCAGCTGCTGGTTGATCTGCTTGCTGGCCCTGGACTCCTGGGTGAGCCTAGCCAAGACCAGTTGAACAATCTCAGATCAGATGAACTGTTCCAGTAGACCCACGGAATTATGAGCTAAGTAAGTAGCTTTTGTTTATGTTTTGGAGAGCTTTTTATGTTGTAAAATCTAACTGACGCATTTTCTATAAGAACATTTATTTTCTATAAATAAGTAGTCTTATAACTACTAACACATCATAGGACATTTGTGAATACTAAGGAGATAAGAGCAAATTTAGTATATCTTTGGATGCCTAGTGTACATACATCTTTACATGGGTGATGAGTTTTTCAGTACACAAAATTTTATGTCTTATGATAAAAATAAATTATTGCTGAAAATACATGCATCTATTTATGTTCATATAAATCTGTCCAGGTAATGCTGTATGATGCTTTGTTCATCATACCTGGCTTAAGATATCCTAGGGAAAAAAAGGACTTGGTAGTTGAACTGGAATTAAAGATTGAAATGGGACTGAAGAATAGCTTTTTTCAACTGCAAAATTTACACGAGCATTAGTTAAAACATTCAGGTCTCCAACTAATGGAGACAAGGACTTGATGAGCAATATTCAAGAGAGTCAATGGATATTTCCAAGAACATTCACATTTTCAGGGATACTGAAGAGTATGTTTCTTTAGGAAATAATCCAAAAGCCCCTTTATAGGTTATCATTAATGCATTATCTTTGTTTTCTAAAGGACCATCTAATAAAAAAGAAACTCTGAAAGAAAAATGTAACAGTCTAGATTCATTAAAGTTCCACATGCAGAAGAATGAGTTTGTACAGCTTCTTTATACCACGCACTTAAAATTAATTCAAAATGTATTGTAGAGCTAAATGTAAAAACTAAAGCTATTAATCTTAAAAGAAAATCCAAGAGTAAATCTTCGTGTCCTTAGGTTAGGCAAAGGCTTCTCAATATGATACAAAAAGCACAGTGCCAACAGAAAAGAGACTTAAGAGACCATCAAAATTAAAAATTTGTGCCACAAAGGATGCTGTCAAGAAAATGAAAAGATAACCAACAGCATGGGGAAACCATTCACAAACTGTATGTCTGATAAAGTTGCAGTATCCAGATCATATAAACAATTCTTAAAATTCAATAACAAAAAGATAAATAACTCAAGTAAAACAAGGGCAAAGGATTTCAACAGACATTTCTTCAATGAAGATAGAAATAACCAATAAGCATATAAAAAGATGCTCAATATATTAGCCCTCAGAGAAATGCAAAGTAAAACCTCAACGTCATAATGCTTCACATACATTAGATGACTGTAATCAAAGAAAGATAATGACAAGTGTTGAAATTGCATGGGGAAACTGGAAGCTTCATATACAGGGTGCGCATGATCAATTGGCAAAATTTTAGTAAAATAAAAAACATACCACAAAAGTTATATTTTGAAATAAATTTATTCTTATATGTAAATAGATAACCATAGTCATTATTTTGTAAATTGTTCAAAAAAGTCTCCATTTGCTGCAATAATGGACTCAATTTGACTTCTGAATCTGGAGCATGCTTTAATTCACTTTTGTTTATCCATGGACATCATCATGTTTTCAGTATTACCTTTAACAGCCTCTCTATTGGAATGAGGTTGTTTATTAACTTCTCTCTCCCAAATGCTGCATACATAATAGTGTAAAGAGTTTGCATCTTGTGAACTAGGCAGCCAGATTTCCTTTGACCAGAATTCAGGAACATTGACAATGAGAAATTCTTGCACCTTTTTGGCATTATGTGCTGGGGCACCATCTTGTTGGAAGATAAAATGGCATCCATTTGCAATTTGCTTCATCCATGGTACAGCTATGTGCTTCTCTCAAAACATCAAGGTAAACATCAGCAGTCACCTTCAAGCCTTATGGAAACAGATGTGGGGTCATGATATCTCCTTCCTTCCTTGCTGACAACACCTAACACCATCACTGTAGCAGGAAATTTCATTTTCATGACAATTGGGACTTCATGAAGATTCTCACAGAGCCACCTATTGTTTCTTCTGTTGACTATTTGGCTCTGCTGAAAATTCTTTGCATTGGAGAAGAAAATCAGAGGAATTTTTTCTTTGGGATTTTTCAATGTTGTTAGCAGTGTCCTTGCTTTTTCAAGGCACCTTTCCTTTGTCTGCTGTGTCCTAAACTGGCCTCTTCTAAGAATATATGATCTGTATCTGATATCTTCAGCCATAATCTTGGGAACCCTTGCATCTGACATCTGCAGTTCTCTTGCTATGGAGAGCATTGACTTCCTAGATCTTCATTGATGATCTCCTGGATTCTGTGTACAATATCTGGACTTGTGAGATCCTTGTGTACCTTATGCATTTTCCTTGTTGGTGTGGTGACATCAGGATCAGCATCAAACACCTTCTTCATGTCATCAACTGTACATAAAATGTTTATTGAAGTCTGCAGTTTCCTTAGCAGTTGGTCCTGCACACAGTCCAGAAATGATGGTTGCTTCAACATTATATTCTTTCGATATGATGGTTGTTCTCAGAATTTAATACCTTATATCTGAAACAATAATACTAAATCATAACCTTAGAAGCATAGTTTTTCAAAACAAATAAGCACGTGAAGTAAGGAAATGCAAAGTTATTACCAATTTATTGTGCACACCCTGTATTGCTGCTGGGAATGAAATATGGCACAGATGTTTTGGAAAACAGACTGGAAGCATTAAACAAAGAGTTACTATATGACCCAGCAATTGCACTCCTAGGTATAAGCTCAAAAGCAATGAAAACATATGTCTACAAAAAATTTTGTATTCAAGTGTTTACAGCAGCATTATGCATAATAGCCAAAAGTAAAATAATCATTTATCAACTGATGAATAAGTAAAATATGGTATATAGATACAATATAATATCATTTGGTCATAAAGAGGAATGAAGTGCTGATATGTGATAAAACCTGGGTGAGCTTTAAAAACATAGTAAGTAAAAGAATCCATAGAAAGCCACATATTTCATGATTTCATTTATATGCAACGTCCAGAACAGGCAAATCCATAAAGACAGAAAAATAATTAGTATTTTGCCAGGGGCTCTTATGGGAGGAGGTAATGGGGAAAGACAGCTAATAAGTATGAGTTTTCTTTTGGGGGTGATGAAAATGTTCTACCATTAAATTGTGCTGATGGTTGCACAATTCCGTAAATACATTTAAATTCACTAAATTTTGTGCTTTAAGTGTATTATTTGTATGGAATGTGAACTACATCTCAACAAAGCTATTGTTCTTTTAAAAAGTGTAAGGTCCTTCACCAAGTAAAAGTGGATTCAAGGAATTTTTATATTTAAGAGACATTAAAGGAATCCTTAATTGTGAGAACATGTTTTTTTTCTTTAAAGCTAGATATATTAAACTCAAATCTATTAACTCAGTACAAACTTCCTAAATATTAAGAAAGGAAACTATTTGGTATTCTTTCCTTAGTCAAACTATTGTTATGCTGCTCTAAATCGGACTTATTAAATATTCTATATCTGTTTTGTCAAAGCTATTATTTAAGAGAAGCATCAAGATAAATTTTGAGGATTTAAAAGTTATCAGATATAAGTGAAAACAAAATAAATATGATTTTTCATTCTTTTTTCCTCAAAATATTCATGTGAAAAACACATGCTAATATTTCATCCTTGTTTCTTCATTCTGCTTGCCAAAAAATAACAGACAAGGTGTGATATTTAATCATCTGTGTTGCTTTAATATTCTAGTAACATATACTTTTTTTGCTCTAACTTCCACACAGTAATTTCTCAAACAGGCTCTATGAGAATAAATGTGAGAAACTTTTATCTTTTTTAGCATGAGAAACTCATCAGATGAATTGATAAATACTTTTTAAAAATAGTTTATGGGAAGGGGGTAGGGACTGGGTGGTGGGGAGAGAGAATTGAAATCCAATTACTTATTATTTTTAGACTAAAATAAGATTAAATTAAAAATATAGTTAGTTACCAGCTTGGGTTCAAATTATTATTATGTATTTCAGTTAATTCCTAATTTATGTTTGTTAACTTTTCCCCTTCTACACTGTAAACTTCTCAAAGTCAAGTAATAAATAACTAGTTTCTTGCTCAAATTATCAGCAAAAGACACAGAGTGGTTAATAATAGTAATAATGGTCATCTGAATCTTGCATTAGATGAAGCAGCCTTATTTGATCTTTGAAGCATTGTCAGGGTAATTATTTCTCATTACAGAAGATGAAATGAAGTCTTATCCAGATCAAATTATTAAGTGGATTATTTATGTAAAATTAAATGTACAGTGAGGACTCACATCCAAGACATTTGCTGAATCACTAATTTAACAATTACATAGTGGCCTATACTACTACTGATAGGCCTATATTAGTGACTGGCCTAAACAATGGCTGATGTTTTTGTGGACATGCTTTCCAACTAACTTAAAACCCTAATAAATAGTGTGGGGAAAGGTACAGGTAAGTTGCCTGGGGCAAATGAATACTTTCAGTGCACTCTAAACACATACAATCAGGCATACCTATACCAATCATACCCTCTTTACAACCTCAGAGACTTTGCCTTGTGACACAGCTGAACATTTTCTTCTGATGCTCAGTCTCCTAAATTTTTCCCCATCTATGCTGTTTAACTTACAGAGATCCTATTCCATTGTATTTAAACCAAAATCTATCTCTTTGCTAAGAATTAACACTTGGCAGAGACAGGGGGTGAAACCCATTGAGAGGAAGGCCATACTGAGAGATGGAGAGATGGAGCCTGAAGGCATCAGATGAATCCCTAGATCACGTGCTCTACCTAAAACTAGATGCACCTAAACTTTTCATATATACGTATAAGCCAATAAAATTACCCTTGAAGGATAAGGTCATTTGATTTGCATTCTATGAATTGCCTCCAAAATAGTATTTTTTAAAACCCCAAATTTCTAGGTTCTTCACCATCTTTGTGACTATTATAAACACCTTTAGCTATGATGATGTGAAGGAATGCTACATCCAACTAACACCAACACTATTAACATAGTGAATAATATTATGTGAGTAGGTTTTTATGTAAATAGAAGGACTTTAATAGAGACTGAGATTGTATATGTGTTTTTGAGGCAGCCTTTGTAAACTCAACTGCCATGCTAAAGATTTTACACTTTATACACAAGGGATCCCACTCAAATGTTTTGTAGAGAGGAGTGTCATGACACAACTGGTGTTCTTAAAATAAAAGATGCTGGAAGCAGAAAGATAACTATTTTGAAGAATAAGAGGCTTCAAGTCAGATAATAAAAATGAGGAGATGAGAAAAGATGAATCTGGTCAATAGAAATTTAAAGGAAGAAATAATGGAAATACTGGTAAAAGTTGCAAAATTCACAAGTGGTTTGTCATGGGAATAATCAGTGTGTGGTTCTGAGACAGAGATTTTTCAAAATTTCCTTTCTTCTCATGTTACATTATTTTACTCATTAGTATCCTCTAAAATTTCAACTTACTTGTATTTAATGAAACTGTAGAGCCTAGTCTCATACTCTTCACTGAATTACTTTTCAGGGCACTTTAAGTTTAGATTTTGTGTTATATCTGTATTCTAATTGCTGGTTATATTTATGAGTAATTTGAAAGTCCTTTGATTTAATTCAATTATATTGGATTTTTTTGTCTTGCTATTATGATTATTTTTTAGAACTTAATGCTAAGTTAAAAAAAAACAAAAACAAATGAGAGGTCATTCAACAAGTACCATTTCAGTTTGTTCATGGATTTCCTTGGTCAGGAATGCAGAGCACAGCAAGAATAGTGTGTCTGTGCTTCATGTTGCCTGAAGCCTCAGCCAGGAAGACTATGGCTGGGATGACTTGAATGTCTGGGGATTGCCTTTATCTAAGGATTTCTAAAGTTTAGGCATGGTTGACTTGAAGGCTGGGCTCAGCTTGGATTGTCAACTTGAGCACCTACAGTACAAACTCTCCAAATGCCTTAGGCTTCTTCAGAACAAGCTGGCTGGATCCTGAGATGCACTTTCTAGAGAAGCATTTAGAGAGTGAGCATTCTGCAACATTTAGGTGAAAGCTGCATGAATTTAATGGCCTAATCTCAGGA
Organism: Noctilio leporinus; assembly: GCA_004026585.1. Classification (NCBI taxonomy): domain Eukaryota; kingdom Metazoa; phylum Chordata; class Mammalia; order Chiroptera; family Noctilionidae; genus Noctilio; species Noctilio leporinus. The sequence continues at coordinate 18,420 of PVIW01005768.1, forward strand.
ATCACATGGTCTCACTTCTGCTTACTCAATTAGTTAAAGCAGTCATAAGGCCACCCTGATTCAAACCGAGTGGACACAGACCCTACATCAATGCGAAGGATGAAAAAGAAAGTGCATGTATTTTTAAAAACTGAACCAACATTCATAGAAATTCTTCGAGTACTTGCAAAGAAGTTGCGCTTTCTAGTTATAGTGTCCAAAATCATATTTACAACCTCTATTGTAGAATTTCTTGCACTGATATGTTCTATATTTTCATCTGTAAAATAATAATGATAAAATGAAAATCTTTTATTGATATTTTATAAATTTTATGTAAGTCATTTCTCACTAATATAATTTTAAATCACCTTTCTTATTAAATATGCATGTATAAATATTGATTCTATTTTCACATTCATTCACTAAGTGAATATTTACTTTATTCCTATTATATGCCATGCATTCTTTGAGAGCAGTGGTCTTCAACTGTGAAGGCCCACTGTCTAAATCTGGCTTGCTACCAGCTTCTGTATGGCTTGTGAGCTGAAAATGTTTATATAAATAAGTAAATAAATATACATTTTATATACTTAACAATCAAAATGATTTTATATATGACACTTGAAAATTATATGAAATTTAAATTTTAGTGTCCACAAATATTTATTAGAATATAGCCATGCTTATTTGTTCATTTATGTATTGTCCATAATTATTTTTGCATCTCAGTGGCATAACTGAGCAGCTGTAACAGATATCATGTGGCCAACAAAGCCAAAAATACTTACTATTTGTCCCATTACAGAAAAAATTCAGCCAACACTTGTAGGGTGTTCAGTACTGATAAAGCATATAGATATCCTCTCTTTCTTTTTTTATTGAATTTATTGGAGTAACATTGGTTAATAATATTATAGGTTTCAGCTGTACAATTCTATAATACGTCATCTGTATATTGCATTGAGTGTTTACCACCGGAAGTCAACTATTGTTCCATCACCATCTATGTACCCTTTATCCTCTTCTACCTCCCCTTACCTCCCTTTTCCTGTGGTAGTCACTGTACAGTTATCTAAGAGGTTTTCCTCCCTTAATTTCTTCACCTTTTACACATAGCCCTCTATGCCCACTCCCCTCTAAGACCTGTCAGTCTGTTCTATATATATGAGCCTGCTTCTATTTTGTTTGTTCATTTATTTTGTTCATTAAATTCCATAGTAAGTGAAATCATATGGTATTTGTTTTTCTCTGATTGGCTTATTTCACTTGGCATAATACTCTCCAGGTCTATCCATGCTGTCAGAAAAGGTGAGACAAAAGGTAAGATTTTCTTCCTTTCTTTTTTTTTTTCTACAGCTGAATATTACTTACTGATGGACACTTGAGCTGCTTCTAAATATTGGCTAGTATAGATAATGCTATAATAAACATGGGGGTGCATATATTCTTTCAAATCAGTGTTTCGGGTTTCTTCCTATATATTCCCAGATGAAGAATTGCTGAGTCATAAGGCAGCTCCATTTTAAATTTTTTGAAGAAACTGTATACTGTTTTCCACAGATGATGGACCAACTGTGACATAAGGTCCCCTATTTTCAACATCCTCACCAATACTTGTTTGTTGATTCATTGATGATAGCCACTCTGACAGGTGTGAAATGATATATCATTTTGGTTTTAATTTACATTTCTCTGATAATTAGCAATGGTGAGCAACTTCTCATATGTCTATTGACCATCTGTATGTCCTCTTTGGAGAAATATCTATTTTGATCCTTTGCCCATTTTAAAAATTAGATTGTTTGTTTTCTTGGTATTGAGTTGTATAAGGTGTATAACTTTTGGATATCAACCCTTTATCAGATGTACCTTTGGCAAATACGTCCTGTCATTCAGAAGGTTGTCTTTCCATTTTACTGATGGTTTCTTTTGCTGTGCAAAACCTTTTTAGTTTGATGTAGTACCATTTATTTATTTTTTATTTTATATCCCTTGACTGAGGAGAAAGGAGTATACCAGAAAAAAATATATTGTTATGAGAAATGTCTGGGATTTTTACTGCCTATGTTTTCTTCTATAATTTTTATGGTTTTGAGTCTAAGATTTAAGTATTTAAACCATTTTGAGTTCATTCTTTTCTATGGTGTAAAAAGGTGGTTTATTATTATTATTTTTTTGCATGTATTTGATCAATTTTCTCAATGCTGCTTATTAAATAGACTGCCTTTACCCTGTTGTATGTTTTTGCCTCTTTTGTCAAATATTAATCAACCATGTAGGCATGGGCTGGGTTATTTCCTGACCCTCTATCCTGTCCCATTGATCTGTATTTTTATTTTTATATCAGCATCATGCTATTTTTATTACTATGACCTGTAATATAGTTTGATATCAGGTAGCATGCATGATCCCTTTGTTCTTTTTGAAGATCACTGTGGCTATTTGGGGTCTTTTGTGGTTCCATATAAGTTTCTGGAATATTTGTTCTAGTTTGGTGAAATATGCCATTGGTATCCCGCTAGGAATTACATTGAATCTATAGATTGCCTTGAGTAGTATGACCATTTTAATGGTATTAATTATTTCTATCCATGAGCATAGTTTGTGCTTCTACTTATTTGTATCTTTTTTCTAATATCCTCACTTTCTGAAGATTATATTTCGATGAGAAAATTGGACAACACACATCAAATATAAATAAAATATATAGTGTGCTAAAAAGTGCAGTGGAAAAAAGCAACCTCAAGACAGGGGACTGAAATTTTGGCCAGAATGATCAGAGAGAGTCTCATTGTAAGGATGAGTTTCCCATAAGGACAAGAAGGAGATCTTGGGAAAGAGCCTTCCAGGAATATGGAACAAATAGCCAGTGCAAAGAACTTCAATGTGTCTGGAAGTAAAAGTGAAGACAAGTTATAGATGAAGTCAGATTAAATTAGGTAAAGATGGGTTAGGAGATGTAGGCTTCTATAGGTCAAAGAAAACAAGTATGTTTTATTTGCAGTCCAGGTTTTTGGGCACAGAAGTGATCTCTGAATGATGTTTTAATAGGATCACTCTGGGAACAAACATGTTCCCTTTTCATTGTGGTCTATTATGATCATCTCTTCTTATTTCTTTTTATTTGAGGTAGATTGATTCACAGCTGCCTATGTCTTTGTTTTTAGCATTACTTTATCACTTTGCTTTAAGTATATCTCTTATAAATTATATATTATTGATTTTTAAATAACTTTAAATATATTTAGACATGCTAGAAATCTACCTAAACTTTTTGCAAGTACTAGTTCAATTGTTGCACTTGGCCTAACTTTTTATCATGTATATTTTCTTAAAAATAATTATTTAATTGATGATATTTTCTAATTTATGTTTACTGAGTTAATGAATTGGCAGGTAAAAATTATTTACTCTCCTTTTGAAGTTTTAAGTACCCCTTAATTCTCCCTTCTCCTTGTGGAAAATTACATCATAGTTACCACTTATTGCTGCTTCTTTCAGAGAGTGTTGTTTCACCCATATTAATGTCAAATCAACCAGGTGATGTTCACCAATACCAAGTGGAAGATCTAAGAGCTATCTCTTGGGCCTACTGTTGATCTTCTCCCTCTGTCATGGGCCTCAACATTCCAGATCAGAGGTTGTCTTTCATTTGGGATTCCAGAGTAAAGAATCAGAGTTTGTCCCACAATGCTTCACATAAAAGAAAAGCTTTGTTGTGTAAGCTATCAAGACATTTGTGCTGTTAGATACTGTATCATAACTAGCCTAAGCTAGTACAGAAATTACTACTAGAATCAGATAAGATTATTTATCATAATCATAAAGAAAGTCTATGTGTCTGCAATATCCTTACCTCCTATGGTTTTTCAACCATTCCTTCCCAATTCTGGGTATGTTTTAAATTCAAATTACATTGGACTATTCAATTATTATCATTTGATTTTATGTTTTCCTTATCCACTATTTAAAATGAGGTTTATTTAACTAGACTATATTATCTTTTCTTTATAATTTGCTTTAGGGTAGACTTAAAAATGTCCTCAAAACTCCCTTTTGAATAAAAATTTAAAAACAGAAGATATATATGTATTAAAATGAGTTTCTTTGTATTTTTATGTAAAATTTCTGATTTTAGGGTAGTTTTAAAATTCTGTTAATATTTTCTCTAGATTAATAAGCATTTTTTTCTGATTTCCTTCTTGGATTATTGTACCCTGTCTACAACCCACTTATCTCTGCAATAAATACTCTAATAAACTTGAAATCTTATTTTTCTTATATAAGATAAGACAACCCACATAAAAGTTTCTTTCTTTATATAAAGGGAGAAAATGATTGTTGCTCCCTGCAATCATTCCCTGAGTGGTAATACCTCCTGGATCTCATGTAGGTCTACAGATTTCTCAGGTTTCTCTTAGAAACCCCCTACAAAACAATTCTATCACTTTCCTTTTCAGAATAGCTGACACCCTGTGGATTCCTGGTTCCTGGCAGCTTTAAGAAGATACTATTAGGTAGGTCTTAATCCTCCTTTTTGGCTTGTACATCAGAATCTTTTAAGGCTTTTATGCTCCACCAGGAATCAGCTCAGGTGGTGGTGGATCAGCCTTGTGCCCCAAAAGTTCAGAGAAGGAAATTTGTGAGCATCTCCATTGTAAGTCGAGTCTGAGGGTGCAGAGAGATACATAGCCAGAGCTAGAAATATTATATGGCAGAGGAAAAAGAGCAATGGTACAGATGCAGCATTCTAGTTCTTGGAGGAAGGCAGCATTTAGGCTGCCTTTAAAACTTGGGTGCCAGGCCTTATCTTGTAAGAAAGCAGAATGCAAAACAGCAAAACAAACAAATAAGCAGCAGCAATTTATTTGGCTGGTTGCCAATGATGGATCAAAAAAGTTGAAGAATGTAATATAAAACTACAAATAAGGTACAGGGTACGTGCGAAAGTGGCAAAATTTTAGTAAAATAAAAAACATACCACAAAAGTGTTATATTTTGAAATTTATTCTTATACGTGAATACATAAGCATAATCATTATTTTGTAAATTGTTCAAAAAAGTCTTCATTTGCTACAATTATAGACTCAATTTCACTTCTGAATCTGGAGCATGCTTTAATTCACTTTTCTTTATCCATGGACATCATCACGTTTTCAGTCTTAGCTTTAACAGCCTCTCTATTGGAATGAGGTTGTTTAACTTCTCTTTCCCAAATGCTGCATACATAGTAGTGTAAAGGATTGGCATCTGGTGAACTAGGTGGCTAGATTTCCTTCGACTAGAATTCAGGAACATTAACAATGAGAAATTCTCGCACCTTTTTGGCATTATGTGCTGGTGCACCATCTTGTTGGAAGATAAAATGATGTCCACTTGTGACTTGCTTCATCCATGGTACAGCTATGTGCTTCTCTCAAAACATCAAGGTAAACATCAGCAGTCACTTTTAAGCCTTATGGAAACAGATGTGGGGTCATGATATCTCCTTCCTTCCTTGCTGACAACACCTAACACCATCACTGTAGCAGGAAATTTCATTTTCATGACAATTGGGACTTCATGAAGATTCTCACGGAGCCACCTATTGTTTCTTCTGTTGACTATTTGGCTCTGCTGAAAATTCTTTGCATTGGAGAAGAAAATCAGAGGGATTTTTTGAGGGGGGTTTTTTCTTTGCGATTTTTCAATGATGTTAGCAGTGTCCTTGCTTTTTCAAGGCACCTTTCCTTTGTCTGCTGTGTCCTAAACTGGCCTCTTCTAAGAATGTATGATCTGTATCTGATATCTTCAGCCATAATCTTGGGAACCCTTGCATCTGACATCTGCAGTTCTCTTGCTATGGAGAGCATTGACTTTCCTGGATCTTCATTGATGATCTCCTGGATTCTGTGTACAATATTTGGACTTGTGAGATCCTTGTGTACCTTATGCATTTTCCTTGTTGGTGTGGTGACATCAGGATCAGCATCAAACACCTTCTTCATGTCACCAACTATACATAAAACATTTATTGAAGTCTGCAATTTCCTTAGCAGTAGGCCATGTATGCAGTTCAGAAATGATGGTTGCTCTCAGAATTTAATAGTTTATATAAGAAACAATGATGTTGAGTCATAACCTTAGAAACACAGTTTTTCAAAATGAATAAGAAGCACATGAAATAAGAAGATACAATGTTATTGCCAATTTATCATGCACACCCTGTACAATATGCACATGTGTTTGTATTGGAATAAGAACTGAACTGAATATACTTAAGTGTATCAGTTTCTCTAGGTTTGCTATAATAAAGTAAATAAACTGAGTACCTTACAACAACAATAATTAATTATTCAAACTTCTGGGGGCTAGAAGTCCAAAATCAAGATATCAACAGGATTGTTGATTCCTTTTTTGGAGTACCTGAGGGAATCTAGCCAATGCCTCTCCTAGCTTCTGTTGGGTGCTGGCAATCTATGACATTCCTTAGCTTGTTGATGAAGTAGCATCCCAGCCTTGGCCTTTGTCTTCACATGCCATTCTCTTCTCCTTGCCTGTGTCTAAATTTCCCTCTTATAATGATTCCTTTTATTGGATTAGGGCCACCTTAATCCAGCATAACCTCATTTTTAAAAATTAATTTATTGTTGTATTATATTCATCCCACTTTACCCCACTGCTTCCCCCTGTCCCACCCTCCCCGTCCCCTCTCCTACAGTCAATCCCACATGATGTCCATGTCCATTTGGTCATTTATACTAGTTCTTTGACTAAACTGTTCCCTTTCTTTGCTTCTTTCTTCCCCTCTGCACACTGAAAATCTATTCTTTGTTTCCATGCCTCTGGTTCTATTTTGCTTGTTTGTTTCATTCATTAGTTTTCTGTATTGGGTGAGATCATATGGTATTTGTCTTTCACTCCCTGACTTATTTCACTAAGCATAATACTTTCCAGTTCTATCCATGTTGCCACAAAAGGCAGGAGTTCCTTCTTTCTTTCTACTGTATAGTATTCCATTGTATAAATGTACCAAAAAGTTTCTGCTCAGCTAAAGAAAACATCAGCAAAATTAGAAGGGAACCAACTGTATGGAAGAAAATATTTGCCAATAATATATCAGACAAGGGTTTAATCTCCAAAATATATAAAGAACTTATATAACTCAACACCAGGGAGACAGACAACCCAATTAAAAATTTTGCAAAGGACCTGAATAGACTCTTCTTTGAGGAGGGCATACAAAGGGCCCATGGGTATATGAAAGAATGCTCAACATCATTTTAACTTGATTATATTTACCAAAACCATAATCACAAATAAAGTCACAGGTGCCAGGGGTTAGAACTTGAACATATGTTTTTTGGGAAACAGAATTCAAATTACAATACCAATGAATGGGTATGTAGAAAGATACGAAGCTGTTTCTCAAATTTTTAAAAATCCCTTGTATAGAATCATAATTGGCCACAGTGCCTAGGGCCAGAAAGAACCCACAGATGGGGTTCAGCTCTAAAATTTAGTGGACAAAGAGTGAAAAAAAGAGGACAGGAAAATGGTGAGAAAGCCTACAGAGTACCAGGAACTCTTAAAATGAATGGAGTATACAAATGAAAAACAAACAAATAAAAAAAGTGAAAACAAACATACAGTACTGTAATAAGTTGAACTTTTGGTGGTGGATCACAGGATTGCCCTTGATTCTGCTCTCTTCTTTGCATTTACATCTTGTCGTGTCTTTGTAAACAGAGCATATTTCTCAGCCTTTTGACTTTGGGCCATCCTGTGTGTCTTATTAAGCCAATGGCATAGAGATGAAGTGAACACATGTCAATTCAAATCATAGGAGGCCTTGAGTGTTTTTGATTCCCTTTTGAGCCCCTGTCACTGTCATGAAGAGAAGTCTACTGGTAAAAGGAGAACAAAAAACACATTAATCACAGCTGCATCAGCTTCTTTACATACCTGCAGGTAAAGGACAGGCTCTTCTGATTCCATAGCCTGAAGCAGAGTTGTCCTCACGCTGGAGTTTTCCCATGAATATCTAGGAGAATAAAAAATAAAAAAATAAAAAAATAAAACAAACGATTGTTTTAAAACATTGAGTTTTGAGATGCTTTCTTAAGTAGCATTTTCATGGCAACAACTATGTGTCACAACAGCCATGGCATAAAATCTCAGAAGAATTTTTTTTTCAATTTCTAAATGCTTACAATTATTGTATTATTTATTTACTAACTTATTTTTTAAATCATGGTAAAGTATACATAACATAAAGCTAATTTTAACCATTTTAAGGGTACAATTCAATAGCCTGAAGAACATTCACAATGTTGTATAACTATCACCAGCACCTATCTCCTAAACTTTTTCACCATCAAAAATAAAAACTTTATACACATTAAACAACTTACCATTCTTCCTTCCACCCAGTTCCTTATAGCCAATATTCTACTTTCTATCTCTATGAATTTGCCTATTCTGCATGCTTCATATAAATGGATTCATACAATAGTTGCCTTTTTGTGTCTGGCTTATATTTACTTAGTATATGTGTTCTTTTTTTAACTTTCTTTTTTTATTGTTGTTTTATTAAATGTGTCCCAATTTTTCACTCAGTGCTCTCCCCTGCCATGCCCTGTCTCCTGCTCCCATAGTTAATAACCACCTGTTGTCCATGTCCATGGGTCATTTATACTAGTTCCTTGACTAGACCCTTCCCCTTTCTCCCCTTTCTTCCCCCCTTTCTTCCCTCTACCCCTCTGGTCATTGTCAGTGTGTTCCTTATTTACATGATTCTAGTTTTGATTTGCTCATTTTTTAAAATTTTGTTCATTAGGTTCCACTTATAGGTGAGATCATATAGTATTTGTTTTTTGCTGCCTGGCTTATTTCACTAAGCATATTACTCTCCAGTTCCTTTTTTCTTTCAGTACTCCATTGTATAAATGTACCACAGTTTTTTTGATCCACTCATCTACTGATGGACACTTAGGCTGTTTCCAGCACTTGACTATTGTAAATAGCACTGTTATAAACATAGGGTTGCATAGGTTCTTTTGAACTGGTATTTCAGGATTCTTAGGGTATAATCCCAGCAGTGAAATTGCTGGATCAAAATGGCAATTCCATTTTTAGTTTTTGAGAAAATTCCATACTGTTTTCTACAGTGGCTGCACCAGTCTACATTCCCATCAACAGTGTACCAGTCTACATTCCCTTTTCTCCACATTCTCTCTAGTACTTGTTTATTGATTTGTTAATAATGGCCAGCCTGACTAGTATGCTTACAATTATTTTAAAAGCACAAATACATATAAGACAATCTAAATAAGAATCCACTGATGTGAAGACTCAAGGGTTAATGCTTCTCACAGTTGCAGTAGAATGTCAATATTGATGTATGAAGTTCTAAGAAAGAAGAAAAATTAGTAGGATATGTCCAGCTGAAAAAAAGTGCTGAAAATTAAAAACTCAGAAATAAAGGCTAAAGCCTTTTATTTTATTTTTTTTTTAATTTCCACCCAAGGATATATTTATTGATTTTAGAGAAAGAGAAAGGGAGAGAAAGAGGGAGAAATATTGATATGAGAAAGAAATATCAATCTCTTATACAAGTCCCCCCAAGGATTGAGCACAGCCTAGATTGTGCCTTGACTGGGAATCAAACCCACAATTTTTTGGTGTAGGGGGATGATACTCCTGCCAACTGAGCAAGTTGTCCAGGGCTGAAATTTGTTGCCATTTCCTCTTTTTCTTCCTACCTTCCTCCTCTCCTTCCTTCCCTCCCTCCTTTCTTCCTTCCTCTCTATTTAGTTTTAAGATACTTATCTTTGTTTTCAGCTGCTACAACAAAATGCCAACTGGTTTAACAGTACAAATTTATTTCTCATAGTTTTGGAGGCTGAAAAGTCCAAGATCAAGGATCAGGCAGTGCTTGGTTTCTGGTGAAAATTCTCTTCTTTGCTGGCAGATGGTGGTCTTTTTGTTGTGTCCTCACATGGCAGAGAAAGATACATTTCTGTAATCCTTCTTTTATAAGGACACAAGTTCTATGGGATAAAGAGTCTACCTTCTGACATTAGCTTCAATCAACTCCTTAAAAACCCTATCTTCAGCTGGAGAGAAGTCTTATAACTACAGACAGAACAGAAAACGCCACTACATTCACAACATCACTGGTAAGAAGTGTGGAGATGCGAGAGCAGCTGCTGAAGGGACTGGAGCCAAGGGCTCCACCTGAGAAGGGTGGGTCCTAAACCCCAAGCTGGGACTCCCAGCCTATAGCAACAGAGCTGAGAGTAAAACAGCATGCAGATGTGAAAAGCAAAAAGCCACAGAGTTTGTTAGCCTGAGAGAGATAGAGTCAGAAAATTACTAAAGTGAAACCGCACAAAAATACGTTGGTACCCACTTACCCTGGGCTCCAGCAGAGAGAGAGCAGAATGGACTAGAGACACTTAAGGAGAGTTTGGAGTGGTGGCTTTGAGGAGAGAAAATGAGAGCAGGGGACAGGGTACCAGTGCTGACTCATTCCTCATACAGCAGGCAGGCTAACCAACACTAAGTGGCATCCACCTAAGGGGATGACATAGCCCCACCCATAGGAATCAATCTGCCTTGCCCAGCAGTGCCTGAGCCTGGTGGCTGATCACAGATTGATTGGACTAACAACTGAATTAATCTGCTTGGCCCAGCAGTACATAAGCCTGATCCCTGATCACAAATTGATTGGATTACAACTGAATTAATTGGTCCCACCTAGTGATACCTACACCTGACAGCCAGTCACAGATTAATTTCATTGAAAACTGAAGGACACAGAAAAAGACAGAGGATTTCTGGTTGGCTCCAACAAGCTGACTAGGCCCAGACAATGGAATGATCTGATGTCACCAGAGGTGGATCCAGGAAGTAAAGAAAGTGCACCTCTACATGACAAAGGATCACACCACAAAGACAGGAACTCAAAACAGCCTAATCTAAGGAGCAAAAACAAACAAGAGAGACACCTAAAATGGGGAGAAAAAGAAATAGCCTATCATGGAAAGGAAAGGAGGAATCCCTAGAAAGATTGCTAAATGAAATAGAGGCAAGCAAACTATCACGTATGGAATTCAAAATAAAGATGACAGAGAAGCTCAATGAGCTCAGCGAGCTCAAAGAAAACTATAAACAACTCCAAGAGAACTACTAAGAACTCCAGGGAAGCTACAAGGAACTTACTGAAAATTTCACCAGCATAAAAAAGGACATAGAAACTATTAATAAGAGCCAGGAGGAAATGAAGAATACAATTTCTGAATTGAAGAATGCAGTAAAAGGGATCAAAACAGGTTATTAGAAGCAGAGGATCAGATCAGTGAGCTGGAGTCAATGTAGAAAAAATTCCCAGACAGTGCAACAAAATGAAGAAGACTGAAAAAGAATGAAGATGTTTTAAGAGAGCTATAGGACAACATGAGATGTAATAATATCTGCTTCACAGGGATACCATAAGAAGAGCAAAGGATAGAAAACTTGTTTGAAATAGTAGTGACAGAAAACTTTCCTAAATTGATGAGAGAAAACATCACTCAAGTTCAGGAATCACAGAGAGTTCCAATGACAATGAGCCCAAATAGGACCACTCCTAGCCACACCATAATCAAAATGGTAAATTTCAAAGACAAGGAGACAATCCTAAAAGCATTGAGAGAGAAACAGCTGATAACATGTAAGGGGACTCCAATAAGGTTATCAGCTGATTTCTCAACAGAAACACTACAAGCCAGAAGAGAATGGCAAAAAATATTCCAAGTAATAAAAAACAAAGGCCTGAAACCAAGACTATTCTACCCAGCAAAGCTCTCATTCAAAAATAGAAGGTGAAATGAGTTTCCTAGACAAAAGAAGGCTAAAAGACTACATCTTCACCAAACATTGCAAGAGTTGTTAAAGGGTCTGCTTTAAAAAAATGAAGAAACAAGAGACAGAGAGAAACATAGATACAAAGGGGAAACATTTCAATGAATAATTGACAATATTAACCTTAAATATAAATGGGTTAAATGCACCAATCAAAAGACATAGGGTAGCTGAATGGATAAGAAAATATGACCCATATATATGCTGTCTACTAGAGACCCACCTCAGAATAAAAGATCACCATAGACTAAAAGTGAAGGGATGGAAAAATACATTTAAAGCAAATGGACATGAAAAAAAGGCTGGGGTAGCAATACTTATTTCAGTGAAAATAGATTTTATAATGAAGGCCATAAAAAGAAACAAAGAAGGACACTTCATAACACTTAAGGGAAGTTACATCAAGAAGATATAACCCTTATAAAAATATATGCACCCAACATAGCAGCATCCAAATATATATGGACAATCTTGTAGAATTCAAGAAGGATATTGACAGCAGCACACTAATAGTAGGGGATTTTACTACCCCATTATCAACAATGGACAGATCTTCCAAGCAAAAAAAGAGCAAGGGTATTGTGGCATTGAACAACACTCAAGATGAAATGAACTTATCTGATATATACAGAACTTTTTACCCCAAAGAAGAAAAATGCAGACTTTTCAAATGCACATGCAACATTATCAAAGATAGACCACATGGTAGAATGTCAGACAAGCCTCCACAAATTAAAGAAAATTGAAATCATACCAAGCATCTTCTCAGATCACGATGGCTTGAAACTAGAAACCAACCTCAAGGAAAAAACCCAGAAACATTCAAATTAATGGAGACTGAATAACATGCTATTAAGTAATGAATGGGTTAACAATGAGATCAAAGAAGGAAATCAAAAAGTTTCTGGAAACAAATGAAAGTGAATACACAACACCCCAAAACCTATGGGACACAGGCAGCAAAGGCAGTCCTCAGAGGGAAGTTCATAGCAATTCAGGCCTACCTAAAAAGGCTAGAAGAAGCTTATACAAACAACCTAACCATAAAGCTACAAGAGCTAAAGGGGCAACAACAAATAAAGCCCAGAGCAAGTAGAAGGAAGGAAATAATCAAGGTTAGAGCAGAATTAAATAACTTAGAGACCCAAACTACAATTTGAAAAATCAATAAATCCAGGGGCTGGTTCTTTGAAAAAATAAATAAAATTGACAAGCCTTTAACCAGATTCATCAAGAAAAAGAGAGAGAGAACCCAAATAAACAAAATCAGAAACGACAGAGGAGAAATCACAACTGACACTTCAGAAATACAAAGGATTGTAAGAAATTACTACAAACAACTATATGACAAGAAATATGACAACCTGGGTGAAATGGACAAATTTCTGGAAATGTATAATCCACCAAAACTGAATCCAGAAGAAACAGAAAGCCTGGATAGACCAATAACAACTAGTGAAATTAAAGAAGTGATCAAAAAACTCCCAAAGCACAAGAACTCTGGACTGGATGACTACACAAGCAAATTTTACCAAACATTTAGGGAAGAACTAACTCCTATCCTTCTCAACCTATTCCCAAAAATCCAAGAAGAGGGAAGACTCCTTTTTTTCTGAGGCCAATATTACTCTAATCCCAAAATCAGGTCAAGACACAACTAAGAAAGAAAACTATGGGCCAATATCTCTGATGAACATAGATGCTAATATTCTTAGCAAAGTATTGGCAATTCGGAACTAGCAACACATTAAAATCTTCATATATCATGATCAGGTGGGTTTCATCCCAGGGATGCAAGGATGGTACAATATTCACAAATCAACAAACGTAATATAACACATAAACAAAATGAAACATAAAACCCATATAATCATATCAACAGATGCCAAAAAAGCATTCGATAATGTACAGCAATGATTTATGATAAAAATGCTCAGGAAAATGGGAATAGAGGTAGCGTACCTCAACATAATAAAGGCCATATGTGAGAAACTTGCAGCCAACATCATACTTAATGGGCAAAAACTCAAGGCTTTCCCCCTAAGATCAGGAACACAATAAAGCTTTCTACTCTTTCCACTTCTATTCAACATCATTTTGGAAGTTCTAGCCATAGCAATCAGGCAAGAAAAAGGAATTGAAGGCATCCAAATTGGAATGTCATTATTTGCAGATGACACATGATAGAGTATATAGAAAGCCTGATAGATTCCACCAAAAGAACAACTCAGTTTAATAGGCAAATTTAGCAAAATAGCTGGATATAAAGTCAATACCCAGAAACCTAAGGCATTTTTGTATACCAACAATGAAACATCATGGATAGAATCTAGAAAACAAATCCCACTTACTATAGCAACATGACAAATAAAATACTTAAGAATAAACTTAACCAAGGAGGTAAAAGATCTGTGCTCAGAAAACTACAGAACACTGAAAAATGAAATAAAGATGATACAAATAAATGGAAGCATATACCATGTTCATGGATGGGTTAATTAACATAATTAAAATGGCTACACTACCACACTACCCAAAGCAATTTATAGATTCGATGTAATCCCTATTAGAATACCAATGACATATTTCACAGATCTAGAAAAAATAGGTCAAAAAATTTACATGGGGCCAAAAATGACCACAAATAGCCACAGTCATCTTGAGAAAGAAGAAAAAAGTAGGAGGAATCACAATACTGGATATCAAACTATGCTACAAGGCCACTGTAATCAAAACAGTCTTGTACTGATATAAGAGTAGACATATAGTCAGTGGAACAGAATAGAGAGCCCAGAAATAAACCAGGACTCTATGGTCAATAATATTCGACAAAAGGAGAAGGATCATAAAATGGAGTTAAAATAGCCTTTTCAATAAGTGGTGTTGGGAGAACTGGGCAGAGACATGCAATAAAATGAAACTAGACCACCTATTTACACCATACACCAAAATAAACTCAAGATGGATAAATGACTTAAACATAAGAGTCCTAGAGGAAAACATAGGAGGAGTAAAATTTCAGATATTCCCCAGAGCAATATTTTCACTGATATCTTTTCCAGGGCAATGGGACTACATCAAACTGAAAAGTTTCTGCTCAGCTAAAGGAAACATCAGCAAAATGAAAAGTGAACCAACTATATGGGAAAACATATTTGCCAATGAAACCTCAGACAAGGGTTTGATCTCCAAAATATGTAAATAATTCATACAACTCAACACCAGGAAGATAGACAGTCCAGTTTAAAAATGGGCAAAGGACATAAACAGACACTTCTCTGAGGAGGAAATACAAAGGGCCCATAGGCAAATGAAAGAATGTTCAACATCACTAGTCATCAGAGAGATGCAGATTAAAACCCCAATGAGATACCACTTCACACCTGTCAAAATGGCCATCATTAACAAATCAACAAACAACAAGTGCTGGCAAGGATGTGGAGAAAAGGGAACCTTTGTGAATTGCTGGTGGGAATGCAGACTGGTGCAGCCATTATGAAAAACAGTATGGAATTTTCTGAAAAAACTAAAAATGGAACTGCCTTCTGACCCAGTAATGCCACTGCTAAAACTATACCCAAAGAAACCTGAAACACCAATTCAGAAGAGCTTATGCACCCCTATATTCATAGCAGGGCTATTTACAATAGTCAAGTGCTGGAAACAGCCTACCTGCCCATCAGTGGAAGAATGGATCAAAAACTTTGGTATATTTACACAGTGGAATACTATACACAGCAGAAAGAAAGAAGGAACTCCTACCTTTTATGACAACATAGATGGAACTGGAGAGGATTATGCTTAGTGAAATAAGCCAGTCAGTAAAAGATAAATACTGTATGATCTCACCTAATACAGGAGACTAACAAACAAAACAAACAAACAAGCAAAATAGAACCAGAGGCATGGAAACAAGGAACAGACTTTCAGTGTTGCAGGAGAGGAGGGAGGGGAAGAAAGAAGCCAAGAAGTGGAAGAGTTTAGTCAAAGAACTAGTACAAATGACCCAGGGACAAGAGGTGGGGATTGACTATGGGAGAGGGTATAGGGAGGGTGCGACAGGGAAGAGAATGGGGGGAAAATGTAAAAATGTAATATAACAACAATAAATTAATTAAAAATTTAAAAACCCTATCTTCAACACAGTGACAAGGGGAGTAGTTACAAAATTTTAGGGGAGACAATTCAGTTTATAGCAATATCTTAGGGATCTGAGGTTCTGAGTTCTTAAATAATATAGTTTAGAAGAAAAATAACTAATAATAATAGTTTCTTACATTGACATGATACTTCATGTTTTTCATTACTTTATTTCCACTGTAACTAACATTTTATACAATAGCAAATAGTAACTGCTGTCATTATAAAAATGAGGAAGCCAAAACATTTTATAAATGATGAAAATAAATGTTTTACTTAAAGTGAAAAAATTATGATGATCCAAGGGCAGAAAGCTAGAAAGCCTGAGTACTTATCCTCAATATTTTTTATAATGATAGTCTTCAAAATCAGAGAATGTAAAGTTGGGACTTAAAATTATGTACACCACTTTATATTTAAAGAAGTCTCTAATTTTCTGAGTCATCCAAAGTAATCCATCATTTTAGAAATAAAAATACTGAAGGGTAAATAGTTTGGCTGGCTTGTTCTACGTCACATGTGTATAAAATTTGGCTCCATCTTCCCCAACACAGAACTTCTAACTCAGACATCTTGAGCATATATAAATGCAGTGATAACTATCTCCAAACTATCCATTTCATTGTAAATTAGAAATGATGAAATAGCTGAAGGTTAGCAATGAGCTCACATTTTAATGAAGACCAGGAGGTTAACAAATGTTGAAATAAATATATAAAGACGTGCTGTGGGCATATAGAAGTGAGAATAACCTAAGTTTGACTAATTAAAATCTGATCACATCCACATTTCTTTTGAAATTAAAGTTATTAATGATAATGTATTCAATGTATATTGTGCATTCACTTCTATGTGCATTGGAAAGCTCTTCTGCCTAAGAAAGTCTAAACTGTGAAAAATAGGGAAAAAGTCTGGAAAAAATAAGTTTCAAGAATAAAAAAATCTTCACATGGAATATCCTCTCCTGATTTATAGTTTTAGACAAATTAAATATTTTTATATATCTAAATCCATATAATTTTTACCCTGGCAATGATACTTAGAAAGTTATTGCATACTGTTCTGTAAAATGTGAAATGACACAGAGACAAGAGACATAGGACCCATGACACACACCGACTGTAGTGAGCAGAAGCTCCAGAATAAAGGAAAGAGAAGTTCATTCCAGAATGACTGACCTAGAAAATGCATTCGAATTGGAGCTCTGGGACACAGGTCACTGTTGGAGAAAAATAAGTAACTAGTAAATGATCTATTATGATATGCCACTTAGAATAAAGAAAATTTCTAGACATATATGATTAATCTTATATTTGGATGAGCATAGATACATAGATTACTATGTCTGATAGAATAATGCCAATTATTACTTCCAGGAAAAAGAAAAACTTGTAAAAAGAAAGACATGTAATTATAATACAACAATTGGCTTAATGTCTGCCATTTACTTAGGTAGAATGAAATAAGCAGATATTATTGATTAATTGTACATGTCAGGTAACTTTATTAAGAGCATGGGGAAAATGGTTTTAAAGTACTTCATTAATTATCTATTGCTGCCTAGCAAATTACACCAAAACTTGATTGATACTTCCTATGGATCAAGAATTATGAACTTAGCCCTGGCTGGTGGCACAGTGGATAAGGTGCCAGCCTGGGAACCCAAAAGTTGCTGGTTTGATTCCCAGCCAGGACATATAATCATGTTGCAAGCCAGATCTGCAGCTGGAGGCAGGTGAAAAGCAATCATATATTGGTGTTTCTCTCTGTCTCTGCCTCTATCCCTTCTCTTCTCTCTGGAAATAATAAATAAATTAAAAACAAAACAAAACAGAATTATGAAGTAGCATAGCTGAATGGCTCTGACTTGGGGTCTTTCACAAAATTACAGTGTAGATGTGGGTGGGTCTGTAGTCACCTGAAGACTTGACTAGGGCTGTAGAACATCTTCCAAGCTCACGCCCATGATGGCTGGTTGGAAGCCTCAGTTCCTCACCATGTGGGTCTCTTCTCACAAAATGGCAGCTAGTTTCTTCTAGAGCAAGTGATCTGAGAGAGGGAAAAAGGAGACCGTGATGGAAGACAGAATGCTTTGCTATGACCTGATCTCCAAGGTCAAACACTATCCCTTCTGCTCTATTACATTTGACAGAATCGAGTTATAAATTCCAGCCCATATGCAAGAGGAAAAGGAATAAGAGAGAGAGAGAAAAAGAGAGAATCAGACAAACTCTAAACATATTTTTAATTCACATAAAGATTTTTATTAATTACAAAGAATACCAAAAGATAAACTAAATTTGAATAATAAAAACAGTATAAGCATTTATTTTAAAGTATAAAGATAGGTGCTATTAAAATACAGCTAAAAGAGGTAAAAGTGTTTATCTTTGGAGAGAAGAATTGAGGAGATAAGGAAGAGTATGGGACTATTTTTAAAATTATTTTTATAGCCCTTCATATATTTTTTATTAAAATATTTTAAAATTAAAGAAATAAAGAGAAAATGGAAAATAGAAAAATTTCTCATGTATTGTAGTATTATTTAATATCATGTCTATTTACCACTTAGGGCTTCCTTGTATAACACTAGTATTATTTGTTCCATGCTTTGAGAATCACAGACCTAAAGAAAGAAAAAATGTGTTAATGAACTTCTTCTTCCCAACTTATTTCCTGAAGGGGAGGGAATGGAAGGAAAGGAAAAATAAGGGAAGACAGGGAAGAGGGAAAAGAAAAGAAATCACCACATATGACAGCCCTTTTGTATCTTGTGAAATAGGAGGTATTCAACTTAAAAAGAATCATCATAAATCAATTATCAAGGAACTTGATTAATATTTGTTGAACAAATTAATGAATTTCTAAAGGGCTGAACACATCAATGCTGTTAGTTTTTCAATACAATAGATTTTTCCAAAAAATAATAGAATAGTCCATCCTCCAACCGTACCCCCTACCTTTGCCTTTTGTGGTTTGAATTATCTGAGGCTAACGATGATCCAAAAAATATTAAATGCAGAATTCCAGAAACAAACATTTTACAAGCGTTAGATTGTGCACTGTTCTGAGTATAGGGATGAAATTTCTTGATTCCTGCTCTATCCCGCCCAGTGCATAACTCATGCCCTTGTCCAGCACATTTATGTTCTTTATGCTCCTTGTCCTTCTTGCTTATCAGATCCACTGTCCTGGCATTACAGTGTGTGTATTCAAGTAATCCTTATTTTACTTAAAATGGCCCCAAAGCTCAAGAGTAAGTAGTGAGGCTGGTGATTCAAATATGCTAATGAAAAGCCATAGAGTACTTTCTTGAAGTAAAAATGTGAAGGTTCTGGTATTTACATACACACACACACACACACACACACACACACACATATAAATATATATATCATATATATATATATATATATATATATATATATATATATATATCATGCTTAGATCTACAGTAAGAATGAATCTTCTATTTGTTGAAAAAAAAACTCATGCTAGTTTCACTGTCATGCCACATACTGCAAAAGTTATAGCCACAAAATGTGATAAGTAGCTAGTTAAGATGAAAAAGACATTAAATTTGTGAGTGGAAAACGTGAACGGAAAACATGCTCCAATTAATAGTAAAGTGAGGCACCAGAAAGCATTGAGCTAGTATGGGGACTTCAGCAGGGAGAGCCCCAGTTAGGAGTGACACAAAGCCGCTTACTGCAAGGAAGGAATGATTGCACAGATTCTGAAACAAGATTGGCATTTTATTATCTCACATCATCACAGGAATAAGAATGGTTAGTATCACATTCACATTACTTTTCTTACAGTATATTCATATAATTGTTTTATTTTATTATTATTGTTAATCTCTTACTGTGCTTTATTTAGAGATTAAACTTTATCATAAAAATGTATATGATGGTGCAGCAAAAGTAGGTTTACAGTGGTATGTGAAACAGTTTATTCTTATTTTGTTATTTATTATTGTATTTTTTTCCATACAAACAACTGTAAACCTATTTTTGCAAGCTCTGTATAGAAAAACACATAGTATATCCAGGGTTCACTACTATCCTTGGTTCCAGGTATTCTACTGGGTTGTTAGAATATATCCTTATGAATTAGGGTGGGGGAACTACTGTAGATGAAAATAATTCCTGTATTCCAAGGGAAAACCTTAATCTTCATTTCTCATTTTTCATTCTATTTGTATACAGATTTATCTTTGTTTCCCTGGCACCAAATATTGCTTAAGTTTTATACTCTTTGAAAAGGTTTCTCTGCAGTGTTTTCAGGCTGTTCTCTCTAGTAGGCAGCCATTATCCTTGGCCTAAACTGGACCCAGGTGGACGTGTCTCTCCCAGCCTTGGATGCTTCCATTTATGCTTTTCCCTCTCTCCTACACCTGTGGTGACTCAGGGAACCCACCCAGAACCATGCTTTTTCTTCTCTTTCTCTCCTGCGTGGGTCACACCATTGTAACTTTGTTCCCTATGCCCTGATGTGCCCTTGTGTGTGTGTGTGTGTGTGTGTGTGTGAATGAGAGAGAGAGAGAGAGAGAGAGAACGTATATTTAACATCAAGTGACAGAAACAACCTAAAGTAAATTAGACAAGTAGGAAGTTTCTTTTATTTTTTTTCTCATGTAAAAATTGGTTAAGGTGTAGGCTATATTTGTTTCCTTTTTCTTTTCCATGCAGCCCTCTCTGCACATAGTTTCCATGCTCCTCCTTTTCGCCTCACTGTTTCAGCCTGGCTGCTCCACTTCTGCTGTTGCTTCCATGTTCCTGGCAGAAAGAAGTGGAAGAAGATTCAAGGCAAAATACCTGAGCCAGCCAAGCCTCTATAATGTTAAGTAGCTTTCTCAGAAACCCTCACTTGTGACTTGGAATTATTTCTCTTGACTAAAACGGTGTCATCCGACCACCCCTCACTGTAAGGAAAGCTGGGAAATAAAAAGTTGTTTTTGTGTTGGTTGTTGATTTTTCTTTGTTTGTTTTTAACCTGGACACATTGCTCTGATATTATGCCGAGGCCTAAAGAATCACTAGCTGAACCAAGCCCATATTGCTGTGTCAAAATGATGAATGGTGGTTGTTTTAAGCCACTAAATTTTGGGATGGATTATAATGCATCAAAAGCTAATTGGTACAGCTGTGCTAAATCCAATTAGGGCTATGTTAGTACAGGAGAAGGATATTAGTTAGGCCCAGTTGTGTTTGTCATAGGGTGGACCAGTACTTTCTATCTCTATGGTTTCCTAGGGGTTCAGAGGAAATGATGTCTTTTTTAATTAATTTTTTTCCAAAATTTTAATAAACATGATAATTATTAACTCATTTTAAAATAGAAGTGAGAGATTCAGGATGCACATCAAGTGGTCAGGTAGTAAGTTAGTGGGGAGCAGATGACATGTCAGAGCCCCGTGCCTGCCCCAGTTTCTTCCTTAGAGGAGCACCACCCACCATCATCGTGTTTTGGGCCATCATCAGGTTTAAGTGCTTTTATTTTTAGAAATATATCTTTTACTTTAAATCCAGATAAGACTGATGGTTAGATGGGAAGACAAAGAAATGTTGATCTGGGGAACAAGCAACACGTAAAAATTCCATTAATACAGCCTTCACCAGATTTGTTGGCTACAATCATATTATCTATTTCTCTTATAGCATGGGAGGCTTCCATGATGCTGCATGAGCCAATGCTGAAAAGGAAAAACATAAACAATGACTCATATCCAACCTGGCATATTATTTATTGAAATAATGATTAGCTATGCTTCCACAGTGTATTTTAGAAAGAAATACTTCTAAATATGAGTCAGAAACCTTCTCTTGCATTTACTCATCTTGAAACATAACAGGAAAATTATAAAAATAAAGCATTAAATTTTTAATGCAAAATGCAGGAATCCCTAATATCAGGTCATAAAAAATTGAATGCTATGATATGTAATTAAAGTTCAAATTAGTTTTATATATAGTCATTACCAAATCTAATCATGATATATCTTTGATAATTAACTTAGAGTAAGTCACTGTGTCTCTTAGTAAATAAGGTAATTTAAAAATAATACTTGACATATGGTACATCATCAACAAATACTCCAAATGCAATATATATGTTTATGGGATGTGTGTACATGTATATTAAGAACACAAACACTGGCTGGTGGCTTGGTGGATAGGTACTGGACTGTGAACCCAAAGGTTGCTGGTTCAACTCCCAGTCAGAACATATAACCAGGTTGCAAACTAGGTCTCCAGCCAGGTTCATTGCTGGAGGCAGGTGAAAGGCAACCATATATTGATATTTCTCTCCCTTTCTTCCTTCCTCCCTGCTCTTCTCTCTAAAAATAATGAACAAAAATCTTTTAAAAAATTAAAAAATAAAGAACACATATGTTAAGTAACTATGGGATGTAAATAGATGATCTCATAATTAATATATGTGTATTTAAATATATAATGCCTATGGCTATTATAATACCCATATATTAAGTACCTATATATTAAGTAACTGAGTTATAAATAGATGACCTCATAGTTACTTAATTTATATTTCACTTAACATTGCTTCTTTAACACAAATTCGGGAGGGTAAATAACAGTTCCCTGGGTGACAGAGGGTATAACTAATGAGACAGCAAAGATGTAACTAGTGAAAAAATCCTGCCTTTGGGATATGCTGCTTCAGGGTGTAGGTGCTTCCTTAGACTTTGCACAATTTATCGCATTCATAAGCTTCATTCTGCATCAGCCCTTTGCCATTGGTGGAGGGTGAGTCATTTGCTCAGCTAACCACTGTAGCAGCAGGATCCCTCTTACAGGCCTCAGACTCCTCTTGGAATCCCATTGCTTCTTATGTTTCACAGAAATGTGCCTCTTCTTTGATTTCAAGATGAACTTCCTTAGAAAATCCTTTTCAAGTTGTGGACTCTTTGGTAGTTGAGGGTAAAACTAATTTGTCAGGTGTTTTATTAGACTTTATTTCCAACAATTCAGCATTTTATCAAGAGGGATCAATCCAATGAAGAAGTGCTAAAATTATCAGAGGTTAAACAGGATAAAGAGAAATAAAGGCCATCTCTTTGGTGTTTACCCAAGGGTTGATGGATGTCTGGAATATCATCATTTACTTTGATGTTTTCAGCCAAGGGGCCATTCGAAATGAATGAATATAAAGAATTGATGTTCTGTACAGATGTAAAAGGGCCTTCAAATAAAGAACTTTGCAAACTTCAGAACTCATCATCCCTCATTCAGGAAGTCTCTGCTCTATGAACATTTTTATGTGCAGCAGGGCCTGGTTTCCTCTTCCAGTATCAGGCACTAATGGACTACACAAGCCCCCAGAAAATTGTAAACAATAATTAACAACACCCCAACTCTGAAACTTATTTTCAACTCACTTTACATAACTTCATTTTTTGAATACATAGCTGAGATTTTCCAAATAATCATCAATATGCATTATTTGGGTCTTTACTTTGACCTAGTGAACTTTTAGGAGTGAGTATAGCTAAAACTCTTCTGAAGAGGCCAAACTTTAACATATGACAACAACACTGTACAGCTCTTATGTTTTTATATAGTTCTTATTTTTGAATTGGATTTTATACCTGTCAAGGACCTAGGCTGTATTTGATTCTTCATTTAGACTTCAAATCTAATATATTGGGAACATACTCACTTATATGTAACTACATCAGGGACATAAAAAAGTTTATTGATGGGAATATTGAAGGATGAAATCAATATGTTCATAATTAGAGGAAAGGGCTTCTGAAATATATGTATTAGAGGTACCTGGTAAGAATTCCAGAAAAACTTAGGATGTTGGTACAAATCTAAGCAAGTGTATGGCTGAGAGGATTTTAGGTGAGACCTCAAAAGAAGCAGACACTTAGGGGTAAGGTGAAGACCAGTATATGAGAAAAGATGGTTGGGGCTGAGAAGGAGCCAGAGAAGAAATGGTAAATTTCATAATCCTAATTCTAGGTTTGGTGAAACACTACCAATGGCAATATTTGGGACATTGCATGATATAACCCATGCAAAGCCATTAGCAAATGTCTAATGCACAGTAGGCACTGGGGAAACACTTATTTGAGGTCTCTTATGGGGCAGGCACTCTGTTTAGGGCTTTTTATGAAACTCATTTAATTTTCAGAGGAACTCCACAAGAGAGATGCTATTATTATTACTGTATTACAGATGCAGCAACTGATATTTATATCATCTAACATGCATATTATCTATAATATTACTAGTTTTAAATTTTATCTGTTTTTATATAAATATGCTGGGCACGGAAGGTGATTTGTCAATAATTGACATATTAGTTCCAGGGTTAATAAACTATTTGATTAAATCTTTTCAGGTAGACTTTTCTTTGGGATCAGAAGAACTTCAATTAGCTTGGATAGTAAGTATGCCTTTGGAAAGAAGAAATAATGGCCTCTCTAATCTGGAATTTTTAGTTATCAGGGCCCTTTTGAAAAAGATTGTGTCAGGTGTTCTTTGCTTTAGGTTTAAGGGCACTCAAAGGAACATCAACACAACTTTTGTTGCTCCAATTTCAACTTTTCTTCATTCTAGTTTACCCAAGAAATGCTCATGGTGATTATGTTATCATGCAAGGTACAATTATTTTGTGTATTGCTTACCATGTATACATCATCATTTTCAAGATTGACTTAATTAATTGAAGTTTTGCTTAATTTCAAATCTAAACCTTATTCCTATATCCTTAAAGTTATTAGTTGGTTATACATGTCACAATGCTTAATAACTTGTCTTAAAAAATAGAAATAAAAATAGGGAATATTATTTCTGATACTATAATATTGTTTTTCTCATTTTGATGATGAATCCATTCAGTGAATGTCACCATGAAACTCACACACAGAATTCTAGACTAGCTAAAGGCCAACAAACTTGCCTGCAATAGAAAACTGAATTCTGCTTTTTAAAAAATAGCAGGGCCAAGCAGAACGTGAAGCTCAATGAAGATCAATGGTACATTACTTAATTAAAGCAGACAGATAAAATGTAGTCTCTTGGGGTTGATCATGGGTTTATCAGGGTCTATATTTTTAGTAAAAAATGCAGCTCCAATAGTTTGCTCTGAGATGCAGATGTTGCTGATGCAGCCCCTGCTGGTTGGCAGTGGTACAGGCACACGTTTGATGGAGCTTTGTAGCTTTGGGTTAAAAGGGAACAGAATGTCGTACCAGAGTTTGTCAAGGTCTCATCATGTTTGTTAGACATTAATGATAGGGAAAACTATGCATATTTAAAAAAATTATTGGGGCCAAAGTTAAAAAAATATATATTATGTTTCTTGTCACTGAATGTGCCTCCTTCTTGTTTTGCTTCTGGGAGGCTCAGAATTGAATCTGTGACACAGTTTAAATGTTTTTTGCAAAGTTCAGAGTACTTTGAGAGTACTCTTCAGCATTTGTTTTGCTTTAACCTTGTGCACTTCCTTCTTCTGTTAATTGTTTTAAGACTTTTTATGGAACCACACAGGGAAGGAGTAACTGAATAGATTAATTCATTGACAATTTTAGAGTTAACTACCAATCTTTAAAGTTACAGTGAGTGATGAGACAAAGACATGCTGGAGGCAAAAATATTTCCAAGGTTGAAGGACATATAAGCCTATTGCTATTGCTGAAGTTGTAAAAATGGAAACTAGTTGGATGGACTGTACTCAATCTCAGGACTGTTTTGAGGCAGATATGCATTATTTTCTCAAAGAAATAGTAGAAACTGTGGACAAGTTTTAGAGAGAAAAGAAAAGGTCAATTGATTTAGGAACAAAACTCAGGTTGGAATATAAGTGGGGAAATTTCTCAAGCATCATCTCCGAAAATGGAAGTCAGTGCTTGATTGCGAAAAGAGATGGAGAGTGGTTATCAATGTTAACAAATTCTTACAACATCTTGGAAAGCTCATAACTGCTGGGGTCCTGGTGCAGTAGAACTAATTCTGTAAGTGACTTCGCTGGAGTGGAGGACAGAAGTTGCATTGTGGGTGATGGGATCTATGATGCTTCCCAATGAGGCAGGAGAAACAAGTTGCTCATTGCAGCTTCTAGGCAGTGGAGTTAAGGTTCTGTGGTTTGTATCCCATAGGAATATTAGTTTACTGGTGGTGGGTGGTGAATACATAAAGGATCCAAAGGCACTTTAGAGAGTGCTCCTTAGAGATAGGAAACAGGCCAGAGGCTCTGACTGAAGACCAGTAGTTGTGTGGTCTGTTAGACAAGGAAAAAAATTTAATGGAATAAATGGCCATAATTAATTAGAACAAGTGTGTGTGTGTGTGTGTGTGCGTGCGCACATGTATGTGTGTTTATGTGTGTATTGGTGCACCTCCCTACCAAAGTAAAGTTGTGATAATGGAAGGTAGGCAGGGCTGTGACAGGATCTCTCAGATCACATTCACACATGTGTGGGGTTTGGGAGTTGGCATTACAGCTCATGGACCAACAACTTATTAAATTACATGTGTTAACTCACTTAACATATTTTTTAGCCCTGTAATATAGATGTTGTTATTATGCTCATTTTACAGAAGAGAATACTGAGACATTAAACTTGTTGGTGACTTTCGTAGTAACTGCAATTCAAATCCAGGGGGTGGGATGTCAGCTATCACACCACATCAGCTTTGCTGCACTGAATCCCTACTTAGAATGTCATCGGCACTGGTGCAGAGGTGATTGGGGTGTACTTAGGATTGGCAGGGTCAGAATGACCCACCAGCATCAGCCATGGACTTAGCTCATATTAGTGTCTCTTCCCTCTCTCCCATCGCCTTACACCTAGGCCCTATTTTAGAGCCTGGATCTCAAACACAGAATGGATTTTCTTTTCTGAAAAACAAAACAAATTAATTGGTGGAGACATTGCCTTCATTTTTCAACTAACTGGCCTATGAGAAAGAGGTTTCTCCTCTTGTACATCAAAGAGCAGAGATAGGGTCATGGTCTCTTCTTCAAGTTGACCCATTTCCTTTGAAGCTAACTTTTGGCAACAAGTGTGACATCTTTTGCTAAACTACTGAAAAGTAGTATCCTTTCCCTAGAAAGATAGCTCTTGTATTGGCCCTAGAAATATACAGTGCAAGAAAGAGCATAAGGGATCCTCTGTAGCACAAAATAAATTGATCTGTTCCTGTTAACACAGAATTTAACAAAAAGCTCTTCTCACTTCATAGTTAAGATCTCAGGAATTAGATTGGTCAGAGCCAGTAAGTAATGGCATCACCAGCAGCTATCTCATGACTCTTGTAGCCTTGTTTTTTCATGGGAGATCATAACCAGAACACTGACAGGGGAATGCCCCTCCATAATAACTTTCCACAAAGACCATTAGTATGACAATCTTTCTGCTTCTGATCTCAAGTATGCCCCAATTACCACTGACAAGATATCAGAAGATAATCTACTATCGGACAGGAATATTGAACACTTCAACCTGTCTGAAAAAGGTAGAACGTAGGAAATGTTAATTTTATTCATTATAATATTTTTATTCTATGAAAATAATTGAAGTGTAAGTGTGGGAAGAAAGTAAAAAATAATAATATGGTGTGTCTTTAATTGCTTCCTACATTCTCTCTCACTTTCTCTCTTTTTAAACTACTCTAGATCTGTCTCTTGCTTTATGTTGACTTCAAATTGTTTTTATCTTCCCCAAGATTCAAGATAGCAATTAACACCTACCTTGGAAATTTAAAGGATGTCATTTATCCAGGAATTCTAATAACAATTAAAAGGTTTTCATGAAAAATTTAGATTTCAGCTGAAGAAAAAAAAAAACCAATATCATTAAAAACCTTCAGTGACATTTTAATACTAGAAACAAAATTCTTCCCAGATCTCATGGGTAAGGCTGTGTATATAGAGAGACCTTTTTAAACAAATGTCACATAGGACCGAGAAGGCCCACCTGCTTATAGCAGACAGGACTGCTTTTCAGAGGGTCCAAGCCAACAGTGTTGGGCTCCAAAAGGATGAGGAGTTACATATGGTCTGTGTCTGAAGTGTGTCGGTCAGGATCCAGCCAGGAAAACAAAGCAACTATGAGTAATACATAATGAGGACTTTACTATGGGATTTATACCTATCTTGGAAGAGGAATTGGAGAATCAGCGGTAAACCAGTGAATGCCGTTCTGATGTGGATGATATAAGAACTTACAGGAACATTCTGTGACCAATGTTTGGGCCATCAGAAAAGGATCCTAAATAAAGGAGCCCAAGGAGGGTTTATGGGAACTTTGCACTTTTCTTCTATGTAGACCTCAGCCAAGTACCTGGTAGGAAGTGGAGCATGACAAAGGACGTAGGAGATGGGGACAAGCTGGACCTGACAGATGTGTCTGCTCCATCCACTGTCTCACCACCATGATCTTTGAAGATTAATGACTTGTTTTACTTCTTTCCAAGTTTCATGCAAGTTCTTCCTTTGGCCAGCTCTAACAAGGATCAAGCAGAGAGAGGGTTCTCAGGAACATGGTTCCTGGCCTTAGCCAAGTTGACATAACAGTGCTCTGACTACACAATAGCTAATTCACCTCAAGCTATCTGGCTTCTTATTGCAATAAACACTTACCAAGTACCCATCACTATTCTAAGCATTAACATCTCACAAAAAACATGTTTGTTTGTTTGTTTGTTTATCTTTAAGGAGCTCATAGTTTAGTTAGCAGGGGGAGTTGTGAATAAAAATGAAAATTCAATGAATTTAATAAGATAAATTCATTCTTTCAGTTATGAACAAACTTATTTAGGAATACCAAGGAAGAGATTCTTTCTGAGGGAGTCAGAGAAGGCTTTTGTTGAGTCTAAAATCGTAGCTAATGTAACCTAGCAATTCAGTTCCTAGACATTCAAGAGAAATGAAAACATGTGCAAGCAAAGACACATACATAATAGCATCAAAAATAGTGAACCAAGATTCAACCAATAAACAATAGATAACAATATGGTGGTTACCAGTAGGGAAAGCGGGTAGGAGGAAGGTAAAAGAGGGTATAGGAAGTCAAATATATGGTTATGGAATGAGATTTGACTTTGAGTGGTGAACACATAATGCAATATACAGATGATGTGTTGTAGAATTGTATGCTTGAAGCCTGTATACTTTTACTAACCAAGGTTACCTCAAAAAAAAATTTTTTTTAATTTTATTGTTGTATTACATCCATCCTCAAAAATTTAATAAAATATAATATATGGAGATGGAAACAATTCAATGTCTACCAATCGGTGAATAAACACAATTTAGCATATTCACAAAATGGAATACTATGCAGCAGTCAAGAAGAACAAACTATTGATATACTCATATATAACAACATGAGTAAGCTTGAAAAACATTATGCTAAGCAATAAATGCCAGAAATACTAAAAGCTGATTTATTCTTGCCTGAGGCTGGGAGCATGAATTGATTACATGTAGGAAGGAGGGAATTTTAGGGTTGATAGAAGTGTTCTACATAATTATATAAGTATGCTAAAATCACTGAACTGTACACTTATAATGAGTATATTATACCATATATAAGTTAAATTTCAATAAAGCTGTTAAAAAATGTTAGTTTTCTCCCTTGGTGTTAAAGTGATAAATACATCCCAAACATGCTTTTATGCATGAATTCTTTCAAGGGATGGTTTTGTTAGTTGGAGAGCCACTATGTTATGTTCATGTTAGACATCTCAATATTTCAGCATTTAAAATAATAGAAATTTATTTCTGGTTGCTGTAAGTCTATAACAAATGCTCCCCATTCATATACTTTTTTGTCAGGGACCCTGATCCCTTTCATCTTGCGATTCTTCTATTTCTCATATAGATTCTGAGATTGTGCTGTTCCTGGGCATGAAGCCAAGTGAAGATAAAGAGAGCTTGGAAGAACATGGTGGTGGTGGTGGTGAGGGGTTTACAAACCAGGCCTGGAAGCTACAAGCTTCATTCCCACTCACTTTCCATTGGCGAACAGTCCATTCTTTGTCCACGCCTAAAGGCAGGAGGGTTAGAAAGGTCATCTGGCAGTGTGTCCTCAATACAGAGGAAACAAGCTTGATGAAATGCTAGCTGTGCTCAACCATATCAGCCAGCTGTGCTTCCCTTCTCAATCTCTTTTCATGTGCTCATTTGAGGTTTGCAGCTGATATATATGGTATTTTCTGGTACTACTGGCCATACATACACATGGGAGTTTTGCTCAGATAATACCCTTTTGCCACATCATTACACACCACCCTCAACTTTACCTGGAATGGGCACAGGAATTGCACTGACACCTGACTGCTCTCTATTATAAATTAGACTGTAGCAGAACCTACAAGCATCACCCTTTATGCCACTTCTTTACTCTTTGGAGGTTTGGGATTTAGTGTTAGGTTACTCTTTAACAACTGGGGGAAATGCGTGAACTCAGCCTTCAAAGGGGCCTGTTTCCAGTGATGGAGCAGGCTTGAGGATGGCAGACCTGAGCAAAGTCCCCGTCTGAGCAAAGAAACGGTGACTGCTATTTAGAGATAAGATCAATGCAACGACATATGCTATCAATATTCCAGTTAATTAAAGTTTTCTACCCGGAGACCACCAGAAGTCATAAAAACAATAGTGCCCCCTAAGTTGACAGTCCCTAACCTATTTCATGCTCAGCTCTACTAATTTCCTGCCTCATAAAGAAATTACGTAAGAGGGTTTATTAAAGCTTTCAGCATCCTCATAAAACAGTCCTGGTGTGGCAGGAAGGGGCTATTGATGGATTGTCCATTATCAGCTGTGCGTGGGATCTCGAAAAAGAGCAGGATGCTTGTTGCTTTTTAAGGAGGGAAGAGCAGAGGTGCTTAATTAGACCCAAGCACTATTATCCCAGCGGCATTGCTGTTATCACTATAAACACTTGAAATCTTTAAGATGAACTGCTCTGACGTGATCATGGTAATTGACTGGAAAGGGACTTTTAAAGCTGGCTCTGCTTCTGCATTTGCACTTGTTTTAGGGCCTCAGGTTTTCCCACCTAGTACTTTCCGATGCCATTCCTCCACACCAGAAATAACTTCCAGCCTCAGCCCTGGGTGGTCCAACCCCATCTGCCTCTGCAATCTCACCTCACCTTCCCCTCACTCACCACATCCCACCACCCTGGGCTTCCCTTTGATTTCCAAACAATATAAAGGGTACTCTGCCCCATGAAGGTACTCTATTCTTTCAGTCTGCAGCTTTCCCCTAGCAATTCCCAAACCTGTCTCTTCTTTAACTCTAGTTTTTAGCTGAAATGTCACCTCATTAAGAAGGCCTTTCTTTGCTGCTCAATATAACATTATCCCCCTTCACCACCACTCAGTTGCATCATTCTGTACTATTTTCTTCACAGTAGTGTATCATAACAAGGCTTAATAAATTTCTCTCTTTGCTTATTTTCCGTGTCTTCCCAAAATCTGTTAGCCCCCTAAGGGCAGAGGTCTTTTTCTGACCTGTTCACTGATATTTCCAGCACCCAGAACAATGTTGGGTACATGAAAATACGGAAACAGACAAAGATCATCGAAATGAGAATAAGCAAAGGCTACATATTCGGAGCTTGTTGTAGTGAGGGAGTCAGCCTCATCGCTCGAGTTTGGCAGAGATTCAGAGGCAGGCAGGAGAGTTGGAAGCTTTACAACAGAAAAAATGATAAAAACAAAGCATCGGATGTGCCCTGAAAAAGTAGGCAGCCTGCGTGGCTGGTTAGTGGGGGCCCATTTGACTTTCTCCAGCTGTTCACAAGTTAGATATAAGGGTAAAAATTAGGTAAGCTGTCAGTTACTGATCACATCTTGGCTATTTTTGGCCGATTGGTGCAGAAGTTGTAGTTTGGCTACTGGGACTGGTTGCTGTGGGTTGTGTGTGAGAATTCTGTTTTTCAAATTTTTTTAAAAGATTTTATTTATTATTTCCAGAGAGAGGAGAAGGCAGAGAGGCAGAGAGGGAGAGAGACATCAATGTGTGTGTTGCCTTTCACCTGTCTCCAGGAACGGACCTGGCTGGAGGCCTGGTTTGCAACCTGGTTATGTGCCCTGCCTGGGGAATCGAACCAGTGACCTTTGGGTTCACAGGCAGGGGCCTCATCCACTGTACTACTAGCCAGGGCTAGAATTCTGTTTTTTGATAAGTTCTGGTCTCACAGAGGCAACTCAATGAATGGTTGTTATTTTTAGGGTCCTTCTGAGGCTTTGATTTTTCATCTGGCATTTATTTTCTTAGTCATGCTCACATTTTCCTCTTTTCCAAATAGCCTCTCCTTTTTTTATGGCCTCGTCTCAACATTAGGCTGCTCGTTTATGTCAAGTGACTGTTTACTTTTTTGGGCTCTCACAGCCACCATGCTCCTACTTCCTGCCAGTGTCATCCCATTGTTCTCTGAGTGGAAAGTATACTCAGGCCAGCTCCAAACTCTGTATTTCTATTCTTCCTCCTTATTGTAAACCTTGAATTTCCTTTTCAATATCTACTCTCTTTATATCTCCTGCACTGTATACCACCACCTCTGACAAACTCTTACAAATCTATTATGGATCACATTTCTTTACTTTCTTTCTTTGTTGGGATTACACCCCACTTTGACTCTTTTCAGTAATCTTCAGATTACACCCGTTGCATTTAGTCTCTTCTGTAATGCAATCTCTATACTACACCTCCTGCTTCCACCTCAGCAGTTTCTCCACACCATGGGTAACTCCAAGGGTCACATTGTTTTCTTCCATGGTCTCTTTTACCATGAAAAGTAAAACTGTCTTGTAAGGAAGGTAAAGAGAAGTCAGCATACTTCCCAATAAATTTCTTTTAATTCTTGAGATTCAGTGGTTCTCCACCTCACGTTAGCATAGCAAGAGGTTTTCTTTCACTCATCAAAGGCTTCCTTACACAAAGATCCTCTCTTTCACAGCTGAGTTGAAGCTGAATAAAAGAATCTCTACACTATTAGAAGGTGAAAGCTTTAAAAAAGAAAAGGAAAAGAAAGACCCTGTGCAGAGGCCTTAAGGATCCTCACAGCACTTCTTACCTCCCAGGTTTAAATGGCTCTTTGCCATGCTTGACAGATTAGCTAAGCATTGCTTAGTCATAATTATCTTGATGAAAATGAAAACTGTATATATGCTCTCCCTTTTCCTTTTTAGAGAATAAGAACTTGGAGGTTAAGAATGAAGGCTGACATAGTTTATTTATACAGCCAGGTCAGGGCTGGCTCACAGTGGTCATTTAAATGCTATTGATAAATAATACACACAATGGAGCTCTGGTTTGGACTTGCATTAAACCTGGAGTTCAAACATATTCTCCCTCTGGTTATATCTGTTTAAATCCTAGCAAAACGCATCAGTGAAGTTCGATATAAGTGACTAGAGGAGTGAGAAACAAGCCCCAGAGAAATTAAGTTTGTATGTTCTGAACTACAGTGAATCTTTGCCCTTAAAACATAAAATTTAAGCTTGACACAAAGATTTTTTGGCAGATGTAATGTTTACCTTTTTCCAGCTGGTTTGGAAATGCAAAGATGGCTTCATAGGAGAAGATGATTATACATTGTGGGCAGTGTGTGCACAATTTTATAGCTGGAAAACCAGATCAAGTGTTGTGTTAGATATAAAGAAGACACAGACATCCTTACCCTTAATAAACTTATTGTTTATTACACATTTGGGTATCAGGAACCTTAAAAAGAATCCAAAGGCCCTGTCTTTACTTCCCTTTTGCTCTCTTATACCTCAAAGATCCCTAACTCGCAATTTATGATCTAGCAATATTTATCACGTAAAATACTACTTATTACCTCCCTGACTTTGTTTATATTGTCGGTTCTACCAGGTATGCTCTCTCTCTTTTCTCTCTTTCTCTGAGTGACTTCTACTTGGCCTTTAAGATATAGCTTAGGTATAACATTCTTCAGGGAAATTTAGATGAAAGTCAAATGCATCTCTTTATGTTTCTATATGATTCCATGAATGGATCCAACGTGATCCTTAGCTCACTGTACTACTAGCATTATTTTCTTGCTTATCTTCTCTAGTCCATGAGGTCCTCTGTCTTATTCATCCTTGGCACCCAAAACCTGGTGTAATACTTATAGTTATTGGAGGCCTAACAAATTTAATGAATGAATGGATTACTGGCTCTGGTGGTTGTTTCTATATGGGCCCACAAAAGTATGCACCCATATATATTTTTCTTTAGTGTCAGAATTACCTAGAATAAAATTATATTTATTGTTATTTGGTTAGTATTTGGGAGTTATTAGCAACTGATAATATTTGGAAAGACAATCAGTATTTTGCTTTTAGACAATTAAGCTCCTGAAAAATAACACATACACAAAAACAATACAACTCTGGAATGCATATATTAATTCTCCTTTCTCCTTTAAAATACATTACTCTTTTTACTTCTATTATGTTTATTTCTTAATTTTTCATCATACTTGTATTTTTTAATTAATTATTCACTTATTTTGCTCTTTCTCTTTTAACTTAAAACCAGCAAAGGGGTTGGCTGTATAAATAAGTACAAGTTTACAGTATTTCATATATTTACATATAAAATATTCTCATATTTGCTAAATATTGACAAAAAAGATAATATTTTCTTTGTGACTCAATAAACTAGAAGCATTATTAATTTTAAAATAATTTGATTTTTATTCTTACTCTCTTTGGTAGTTACTAGTTTTATTGAATAATGTTAAGAGAATGTGGTTTATATATTTCCTACACTTTTGAGAGTGCAGAGCTTGATTTTTTGTTATGTTTCATTTGTTTATTGAAATATTTGTTGTGGTCTCAAATATGATACTGGGTATGGTTAAATTTTTCACTGAGTCTAAAAATGTTTCCCATCTTTAAAAAGAAGTGAAGATATAAATGAAGTTGATATATAAAACATGCAGCCATTGTTGCTATAAAGAGAATGGATTGTGCAAGACATTGGTGTAACCTGGTAGCTAAGAAGAGTGAACTAGAATGCACATGCATGAACAATGATGATGTCGTTCTACAAGTCAGTTGGGGCAGTAAATGCTGTTGAGTGAGCATGTGTACTGTATGGCAGTCTCATTCAAAGTGACTGAGAAGGTAGAGAAATAAATCCACATTAAGTTTTGCATTAAGTTTGAACATTCCTCTGTGAAAACTATTCTGATGACTCAGAAGGTCACACTTATGGGCAACTGGTGATTGACATCTTCATCATGACAATATGCCCCACTCATGTTTCAGGTCTTGTGCAGAGATTTTTGGTGAAATATCAAGTTACCCAGGTGACTCAGCCCCTCTACAGCCCACCTTTGGCACCCTGTGACATCTGGCTTTTCCCTAAACTAAAATCACCTTTGAAAGTGAAGAGATTTTAGACCATTGATGAGATTCAGAAAAATAGACAAGGCAGCTTATGGAGATTTCAACAAAGAATTTTGAAGAGTGTTTTGAACAGTGGAAGAGATGCTGAAAGAATTGTGAGGTCCTAAAGTACCTTTGAAGGGGACTGAAGCATCATTGTTCTGTGTATAATGTTTCTTGTATCTTCGATAAATGTCTCTTTTTCATATTATGTGGCTGAATATTTTCTGGACAAAATTTGTTATTGATTGTAGGATTTTTTTCAGAAAAATTTTTGAAACATTTTATACCCTCTATATTTTAAAAAGCTTTTATTTATTTTTTAAGATTAATTGTTCTGAATTATGAGTTCATGCATTTACTAATAAAATTGTGGTTGTGTTTATGATTTACCCTCTGCTTCTCATAAAATGTAGACAGAGATTGATGCTTACAATATTCTAACTCTCCCAACTTATTTTTTCTTCCCAACCCACACACACAACCTGGCTTATCCTAAATGTTCTTGACTGTTTCTGACTTGTCTTCCATGGGTCATCCTTATGTAATTAAACATTTTAGAACACAGTTCTCTCTCTAAACCTCTCACTTCACCTTCTGCAATAGTGTATGCTAGGAGCTATAGTCTCTTGAGGATACACTCACAAAATAAAAGAAACAAAGAAAAATAAAAGGAAAAGAGAGGGAAGGAGAAGCTGGTAGGACTAAAGGTACAAGTGGACTTTCTGGATGGCTCAGAAAATGATTGCTTAGCTTTGGGAACATGGCTGCTATCCTGAGTGGTGCAGCTTCCTCTTCCAGGATGTATTATAAGCATGTACAAATCAGTTATTTCTGTCTTTTCCCCATTTTGAGTTTGTTCTGAATATGAAATACATGTAATCTAAGAATAAAGTTCATAACCTAACCCCTTGTCACTGTAGTTAGAAGAAATTCCTCTCCCACTTGTGTCTTACTATCTTTTGACTTATTTGCATCATTGTTGTCAATTTTTGTCTTTAACTTATTGAGGTAACTCAGTTGCTTTGCTACCATTTAACCTAGATATCATTTGTATAGTGTAAGGAAAAACTTCCTAGGGAAAATAAAATTAATTACATGCAAACAACAGCATCTGGATGGGCTCATCTTTGATTTTCATCCCTGAACACTGAGGAAACAAATAATCAGTCTTTACTAGTCAACAAGCTATTCTTCAAATCTTCTCTTAAGGGCAAGGTATTATTCTGCTCACAGTTTATTTATACTTATGAACATCTGGAGGTTTTGGTGCCAGTCTTTATAAACAGAAATTGTTTCTCAGCATCATGGAGAGACAGTGCAGTGTGATGCTTAAAAGATGTAGACTCTAGAGCCAGAGAAGATGGGTTCATATCCTGGCATCTTCACATACTGAATATATTTATACTCTACTTTTCTAGCAATTCTGTATCTTGTTTCTACAACTGGAAGTGATTTAAATAAATAAAGTATATTCTCAGGGGATATTTTGATGATTTAATACAGTTAATCAATATAGTAATCAATATAGCAAAATACCCAGCCAAGTATCTGACATAGTATGAACATTGAACATGAGTTCCATGGTCTAATGAAGAGAACCAAGCTTTTAGTTTGATTATTTTAAAAACTATATACATCTTAGAAACTTTAAAAAAACAATTAAATTACTTTTGTCTCAAATACCTTCATTAGTTGTTACTCTATTTCTTTGAAGATGTCCAGTAAGATGAACTTACTGGTCTTTCTTACAATTTGGTATTTGTCATAGTTTCATTTTCCTCAAGTTCAAGTGACAGTGAGGCGATGTTCAACTTTCCCTTCATCCCCTTTCTGCCATGTCCCAGGAGTAATGCTACTGACTTTCAAGTTTCCATAAAGTTGCTCCTTGTTTTTGCCAAGGCACCCACAGCAATGATTAACCCAGCTTGAGTGTTGCATTGCCAAATACCATGATGAGATATATGTAAAACTTTAAAAATAACTCCCTTTCTCTTCTCCAACCAAACTTCCCATTTGATAAAGAGCCTAGATGTTGCTGAGGAGTGGGCAATAGGAAAGCCCTTGGAGCCTTCTCCATTTTAACTAGTTTATTGTTCTTTTCTTAGATGTGTATATCAAAGCATGGCCATCCAACAGTGCAGCACAGGTTAATGAGAATGACTTGCCTTAGGGCCACAGAAAAGAACAATCTTTAGAGTCCTGCTCTAGTCATCATTTGGTAGCTAGTTCACTAGACATTATATTAAGTGGACTTGGTATTAGGGTTAATCAAATGCTCCTTTAATTGGAACAACCCTGGTTTTAACATTTGAAAGTCTCTGGGAAATCCTTCCCCCAGTCCTAAACAAACCAGTACAGTTGGTCACTCTGTACTGAAATGAAGCTATAACTTTGTCATTTAGAATAAGTTATGTGAACTTGAACAGGTTGTGTGACCTCCTAAGACTTGATTCCTTTTATAAGGTGTAAAAAACAATATATACCTAGTAGTATTACATAATCAAATTTAATACTGTCCATTATCATGATTTGTGTCATGTGAGAAACTATGCCAATGTTAGCAAATGCAATTATCAAGGATATTGTTTCTTTAGGCAAAAAAAGAAAAAGAAAAGAAAAGAAAAGAAAAAGAAAGAAAGAAAGAAAGAAAGAAAGAAAGAAAGAAAGAAAGAAAGAAAGAAAGAAAGAAAGAAAAAGAAAATTCAAGAATGGCGGTGGTTTTACATAGCTGAAAGGCTGGATCCTGAAGAATTCTCTCCAAAGCACCAGTGTGCATGACTCCAAAACCAACTGTCTCGACTTGGTAGAGAGATTTAAAAGAGGTTTGTGTGTTGGGGAAAAGTGAGGCATCACAAAGATCCATAGCACAAGATTTTGATGACTCCCATTTCTACTTAAAATTTACAGTGGCTGTTAACCATAGTTACCCACCTGAACTTTTCATGTGGCCTAGATTAGTCTAGTTTTTCTATCAGGGAAAGAACCTGCTATTTTTATGTGAAATGAGGGTCATTTTATATAAAGTCAATGATTTCTCAATTTCTTTTCAGCCTTAAAGCCACATTATGCCAATGCATTTCAGCCATTATCACCAAGGGGGATGCAGGGGCCTGCTGACCTTAATTTCTCTTAAGCCTTCTGTAGTTACCTTTTTATCTCATCACCTATTTCTTTCATTTACTTACCACATTAATGATCTTTTTTTTTTTTTTTAAGAAATTTTATTTACTATTTTCAGAAAGAAGGGCAGGGAGGGAGAAAAAGAGAGAGAAGCATCAATGTATGGTTGCATTTCACCTGCCTCTAGCTATGGACCTGGCTGGAGACCTGGCTTGCAACCTGGTTAGGTGCCCTGACTGGGGAATCAAACCAGCAACCTTTGGGTTCACAGGCCAGTGACAATCCACTGAACTGCACCAACCAGGGTGATCTTTTTTGTGTACTTATTTGTTCTTGTTTCCCTGCTTGCCCTACAATATTAAGTTCTATGAGGGACATAGAATTTACCTTGGTCCATTTTGTTGATTTGCTGCCATTTCTCCCTCCTGGCAAAGGGTTATGCCTGGCTAATAGGTGTTCAACACATGAATATTATTTATGGTTATTTTCTACTACTCACAGCTCACCTGGGCTTTATATTTTTTGAATAAGTAAATAAATGATAGAAAAAATTAAATGACCTGATATGAATAGAAATAACACAACTGTATGTCAGCAATATTTTAATTTCTTTCAAAATCAAGCTTTTTTAGAGTTGCTTTCAATAGTACAAATAAATCTGAACTGGAGAGTTCTTAGATACTTTTAATGTAAGGATGTGGCAGACTTTTAGACAGAAGGCCAGTGGATTGTAGCTCATATAAGAGATTGCTTATTAGAAGTGCGAGGTGATCTCAAATACTTATTGAACATTTACTTCAACTATTGCTTAGCAATTAGTCCCAAACTCTCCTCTTTCATTATATCCCAGATTGTTAATGTAGCCTAAAGTAAAAGATGGGAGTTAGTTCAGTGTACGAATGTGATGGATTCTAGCTTTTTAATGCCCGAAAAATTTACCATTACATTCTGACTCTTCTTTCCTCCTTTCTATCTCATTCAGCCACAGTTGTCTGACATTAAAATTGGAGGAGCAGCAGGGCAAACCCTGGCAGGGTAAGGAAGAGAAGGGAGAGTGTGTATAACTCCCAAATTAGGTCCGCTTTCTCCATATGATTTGCAGCAGATGTTATCATTAAACTCACACAGCTGATCCTTGATTTAAAGATAATTTGTTTATTATTATACTGAACAGAGCCTGTAAATCTCTATTATAGGCTGATGAGCACTGAAGAAAGTAGTATATGCTGAATGAAACGACAATGCACATTTTCCTAGCTTCATTCTTCCCCATAACCTTAAACATTGATAAGAAATACTGACATTTTTAGAGAGACTTATAAGCAATAAATAATCCAAGTTTTGTTGTATATTAAATGTGTCTTCAGTTATAGTTTCAAGAGGCAATCAGGCTTGATTTTGGTAATCTACCAAGCAGTATGTTTAGGTGCCAGCTGAGCCTTGTCCTGAAGGTCTGTGTTCCTTCAAGTTTCTTGTATGCATCCAACTGAGTTCACATTCTCTGAGAGAAAATTAGATGCACAAAGAACAGAAGTTGCAAAGGCCCCTGTCTGTCCCACAATGGCTGTTTATACAGCTGTAATCATTACAAATAAATGACTTCATAACTTTCAACAAATGAAATCTTGTTATTTTATTTTGTCTGCTTTGTTTCTTCTTTGTGCTGCCAAGTCTCTAGCGTGTCATATATTTTGGCTCATTTTTGTTGAGATGAGATTTAAAGAAGAGACCAATTATAGCATCTGAGAGCATTCCTCCCCTTGATGCCAACCTTTGCTTTTTCTGTCAAAGGGGAAAATACAGTAAAAAAATTAAAATAGTTAACAGATTCATATAAGAATGACTATGCATTAGGTTCCTTGAGAATATTTCTGTTTGTGTGTAAAGTATGTTAAATATAATTTACATTACTTTATTGTTTACATGTAAAATTCACACTTTATAGGAGTATATTTCTTGAAGTTTCTACAAATGAGTTGTCATATGATCGCCATCACAATCATCATATAGATTATTTCGGTCACTGCAAAGAGCCCTGTACTTCTCTTTGCAGTGATTAACTCTCCTTCCTATTATGGCTATATTTTCTATCCCTAGAGTTTTGCCTTTTCTGTAAAGTCATATAAATGGAATCATAGAGTGTGTAGCCTTTTGATTCTGACCTCTTTTACTGGGATTAATGAGTTTGAGATTCACCCATGTCAATGCAGGTAGCAATACTTTATTCCTTCTTACTGCTGGGTAGTAGTTCATGGAATGGATGTATCACAGTTCTGTATCCACTCCTGAGTGAGGGGCATTGGACCAATTTCAGTTTGTTATTTGGAATGAAGCTGCTTTAAATATTCTTGTACATGTTTTTGTGTGGACATGTTTTCATTACTCTTGTGTAAATACCTAAAAGTGGGATTGTTGGCTCATATGGCAGGTGTATGTTTAACTTTCTAAGAAATGCCAAACTGTTTCCCAAAATGCCTATTCCATCTTCATTCCTATCAGCAATGGATGAGAGCTCCAGTTGCCTCTGCCTTCTTCCCAGAGCTTAATGTTGTCAGGTTTCTCTGTTGAAAGCTATTCTAGTTGCATATAGTGACATTCCACTGTAGTATTACTTTGAATTTTCCTAATGACTAATAATGCTAAGCATATTTTTATGTGCTTATTGGCCATTTGTTTATCTTCCTTGGAAAAATGTCAATTCAAATTATTTTCCCAGGTCCCTCAAAAAGTTAAACATAGAATTACCATATAATGAAGCAAACCCATTCCTATGTATATACTCAAAAAATTTGAAAGCATGGACTCAACAGATACTTGTATACCAATGTTCATAGTAATATTACTCATAATAATCAGAAAGGGAAAATCCAACTACATACTGACAGATGAATGGATAAACAAAATGTTCATAAAAATAAATATACTGAAATATTATTCAGCCTTAAAAAGAATGTAATTTTAATACATGCTATACTATAGATGAAAATTGGATATATTATGCTAACTGAAATAAGCCAGACACATAAGGACAAATATTGTATGATTCCACTTTAAAAGTGGAATCAGAAAGTATAATAGAAGTTACCAGAGGCTGGGGAGAGGAGAGAATGGGAAGTTACTGTGTAATTGGTATAGAGTTTCTGCTCAGGATGATGAAAACATTTTGGAAATGGATAGTTGTGAGGACTGTATACATTATCAATGTCCTCACTGCTGCTGAATGGAACACACAAAAATGTTAAAATAGTAACATTCAAGCTATGTATATTTTACCACTAAAATATTTTCACATTTTATAATATAATAAATTGCCTCTTAATTTTTGTTATCATTCTTTATCCATTCTAGATACTAGATCCTTATCAGATACATGATTTATAAATTACTCCTACTCTTGTGAAAGTGTCTTTTCAGCCACAAAATTTTTAATTTTGTTGAAGTTCAATTTATCTATTTTTTGGTTTTACTTAGGGTTTCATATCTATAAAACCATTGCCTAATCCAAGGTCATAAAGACTTACCTATCTTTTCCTTTAAAGACTTTTAGTACTTTCATTTAGGTTTTTAATCCACTTTGAGCTGATTTTTGTACATGGCGTGAGATAGAAGTCCAAATTTATGTTTCGCATGTATATAGCTATTCAGCAGGCCCAGCACCGTTTTTTGGAAAGGCTATTTTTTTCCCTATTGAATTGTGTCGGTACCTTTGTTTATGTTCAATTGACCTTAAGTGTATGTACAGGGTGTGCACAATACATTGGCAATAACTTTGCAT
This sequence comes from Noctilio leporinus, assembly GCA_004026585.1. Classification (NCBI taxonomy): domain Eukaryota; kingdom Metazoa; phylum Chordata; class Mammalia; order Chiroptera; family Noctilionidae; genus Noctilio; species Noctilio leporinus. The sequence continues at coordinate 60,720 of PVIW01005768.1, forward strand.
TTCCTTATTTCACATGCTTCTTATTAATTTTGAAAAAGTATGCTCCCAAGGTTATGATTTAATGTCATTGTTTCTGATATAAAGTATTAAATCAAGAGCAACCATTATGTTGAAGGAATACAATGTTAGAGAAACCATCATTTCTGGACTATATTCAGGGCCCACTGCTAAGGAAATTGAGGACTTCAAACATCCCTTTACATACAGTTAACAACATGAGGAAGGTGTATGATGCTGATCCTGATGTTGCCACACCAACAAGGAAAGTGCATAAGGTATGCAAGGATCGCACAAGTCTAGATATTGTACACAGAATCCAGGAGATCATCAATGAAGATCCAGGAAAATCAATGCTCTCCATAGCCAGAGAACTGCAGATGTTGGATTCAAAAGTTCACAAAATTATGGCTGAAGATGTTAGATCGTTCTTAGAAGAGGCCAGTTTATGACACAGCAGACAAAGGAAAGACACATTGAAAAAACAAGGACTCTGCTAACAAAATTGAAAAATTCCAAAGAAAAAAACCCTCTGATTTTCTTCTCTAATGCAAAGCATTCTCAGCAGGATCAAATAGTCAACAGAAGAAATAATAGGTGGCTCTGTGAGAATCTTCATGAAGTCCCAATTGTCATGAAAATGAAATTTCCTGCTACAGTGATGGTGTTAGGTGTTGTCAGCAATGAAGGAGATATTATGACCTCATATTTGTTTCCAGAAGGCTTAAAGGTGACTGCTGATGTTTCCCTTGACATTTTGAGAGAAGTAGTTGTACCATGGATGAAGCAAGTCACAAATGGACATCATTTTATCTTCCAACAAGATGGTGCCCCAGCACATAATGCCAAAAAGGTGCAAGAATTTCTCATTGTCAACGTTTCTGAATTCTGGTCAAAGGAAATCTGGCCGCCTAGTTCACCAGATGCAAATTCTTGAGACTATTATGTATGGAGCATTTGTGAGAGAGAGAAGAGTTAATAAATAACCTCATTCCAACAAAAAGGCTGTTAAAGCTAAGATTGAAAATATTATGATGTCCATGGATAAAGAAAAGTTAAAGCATGCTCAAGATTCTGAAGTCGAATTGAGTCTATTATTGCAGCAACAAATGGGTACTCTTTTGAACAATTAAAAAAATAATTACTATGTTTATGTATTCACATATAAGAATAAATTTATTTCAAAATATAACACTTTTGTGGTATGTTGTTTATTTTACTAAAATTTTGCCAGTTTGCCACGCACCCTATAATTACTTTTGGTCTCAATTATTTTCCTTTGAGCTATATGTCTGCCTTTATGCCAATATCACACAGTCTTGATTTTTGTAACTTTGTAGTAAGTTTTAAAATAAGAGTGAGTCCTCCAACACTGTTCTTTTAAGAGCCTCTTGAATTTGCATATGACTTTTAAGATTAGCTTGCCAATTTCTATGGAAATGGAGACTGAAATTTAGATACAATTGATAGACTCTATAGATCGATATGGGAATATTGTAATCTTGGCAATGTTAAGGTTTTCAGTTTATGAACATGAGATTATTCCACTTATTTAGGATTTATTTTATTTTTTAGTGATATTTTAGGTTTTGTTGTAAAATCTACTTCATTGGTTAACTTTACTCCTAAGTATTTTGTTCTTTTCATACTAAGTCAAATGAAATTATTTTCCAAATTTTATTTTTGGCATATTTACTGCTATTGTCTAGAAATACAACTTATTGTGTATGTTGATATTGTATCCTGAAACATAGTAAATTTGTTAATTAGCTCTAATATTTGTATTTGTAAATTATGTAGGGTTTTCAATATACAAAGTGGTTAAAAACCAGGTTTACAGTTGTTTTATGGTAAATAACATATTAATTAATAAGTAATAAATATAAGAAGAACTTTCACATACTCACAACTGTAAACCTACTTTTGCTACAACCTGTATAATCATCATGAACAAATATGGGTAGGTTTACTTCTTCTTTTCCAATATGAATACTGCTTCTTTTTTTTTGTAGCCCAATTGCCCAAGTTATTACCTTCAGTACAATATTAAACAGAAATAGTGAGCTCTGAATCGGAAAGCTTGCAGTTCTGCAAATGGTGTTAGCTGCATATTTTTTGTAGATGCTCTTTATCAGGTTAAAGAAGTTCCCCTCTATTCCTAGTGTGTTGAGAGCTTTTATCATGAAGGTGTGTTGAATGTAATCAAATGTTTTCTGAGTCTATTTTGTGTAGTTTTTATTATTGATTCTAATTATATCATTTACTATTATGATCATTTCTTCTATTTTGAACCAGTCTTGGTCATGGTGTATATATTTTTTATATGTTGCTGGATTTAGTTTGCTAATACTTGGTTAGGAATTTTTGTGTCTATAATTATAAGAAACATTGTTCTATAGTTTCCTTTTTGTGTGTGAAGTCTTTGTTGGTTTTGTTATTAAGATAATATTGGTTTCATGAAATAAGGTAGGAAGCAAGTACAATCTTATGCTGTATGTTTCAGTCAATGACAAACTGATATACTACAACAGTGATCCATAAGATTCTAATGGAGGTGAAAAATTCTTATCTCCTAGTGATATCATAGCTATTGTAATATCGCAGCACAACACATTACTCACATGTTTGTGGTGATGCTGCTGTAAACAAACCTATGCTGTAAGTCATATAAAAGTAGATAGAGCACATACAATTATATATATAGGACATAATACTTGGTAATAATAGCCATGACTGTGTCACTAATTTATGTATTTAGTGTATTTTTTTTTTTTTTTAGAATATACTCTTTCTACTTCTAAAAATTTTGCTGTAATACTATATGCCGTGTTATGCTGGCAGCAGCCTCATATAACTCATGTTTATTGTGTACCTTGCTTGCATTATTACCTCTTGTACTTGATTCAATCTTGTGCTGTTTTGTTCTTTAAGGTCTCTAAGTGGACAAAATTCACTGCTAATGTGAGCAGTAACAAGACACATTGAGTGACTGACATGATAACAAAATTAAAAGTGAGTAAGGACTATGAAAGTAGAAAATCAAAGATGATTATTGTTATGATCTTCAACAACGAGAACAAAACAATAAAGCAGTTAAAGGATCTGCTTTGTTGAAGGTGATGGACTAACAAAAATTTGAGAATGGCCTCTGTCAGACATGCAGAAAGTGCTACTGAAGCATGTGCCTCTCAGCACCATGATGATCATAGCCAAAGCAAAAGTTTGTTTGCAATGTTGAGAGGAGAGGCTAAACCTAACTGACATGTTGAATTTACTTCTAGCTCAGGGTGGTTTAAACAATTCAAGAATTGTTATCACTATATAGTGGGATAGTGAGTGAGTAGGCTGTATGTGCTGATATGAAGGCAGCTGAGGAATACCTGGAAACTTTAAATAAGCTGATTATAGAAGAAAGTTACTTGCTAAAGTAAATTTTCATATGGCTAAAACCTCCCTTTTCTAGGAATGGAGGCTTGAAAGAAATTTCATCCAGAAGGGGGCCAAGTCAATACCATGTTTTAAGGCTTTTAAGGACAGGATAATAGTACTGGTTGGGGGCAATGTTGCAGGCTACAAATTGAAACCCTTTGTGATCTGGCACAGTGAGAACCTGAGAGCCTTCAAGCACATCAGTAAGCACACAATGGCAATGTACTGTGAGAGGAACAAGAGGTCATGGATGACACAGATTCCAGGATGCCCTCCTGAATTGCTCTGTCAGCCAAACAGGTACTGTTTGAAAAGATAACGCACCTTTCAAGATTTTGCTTTTTGTTGCTAATGTTCCTGGGCATCCTCCTTTTATTGGTGATCTTTATTCTAATATTGAAGTAGTATTTCTCCCTTCAAATACAACTTCTTTGAATTAACCAAAGGATCAAAGAGTTATAGCAGCTTTTAAGGCCTCCTACTCCTGAGGAGGACCTTCGCCAAGAATAGTGCCTTAACTTAGGAAGATGTTGAGAAGATACTGATACAATGCTGGAAGGATTACAACACCTATGACTGCCTCAAGAACCTTACCTGGGCTTTGGATGATGTCACCAAGGAGTGTATGAATAACATCTGGAAAAAAAGACACTTCAGAGGTTTCTCCATGACTTCAAAGGATTTGCCAAAGATGAAGAGATTGCAAAATTCAGGAAGGCTGTAGTGAGATGGTGAAACAACTTTCACCTGGGTGTGGATGAGAACACTATTCAAGAGCTCCTACAGGTGGTTTCTGAGGAATTTATTTTTTTTTTTTTTAAGATTTTATTCATTATTTTCAGAGAGAAGGGCAGGGAGGGAGGAAGAAAGGGAAAGAAGCATCAATATATGGTTGCCTTTCACCTGCCTCCAGCTAAGGATCTGGCTGGAGACCTGACTTGCAGCCTGGTTATGTGCCCTGACTGGTGAATCAAACCAGCTACCTTTGGATTCACAGGCCAGCACCAATCCACTGAGCCATACCAGCCAGGCTGAAGAATTTATTAATGAAGAGTTTTTGGAGCTGGAACAGGAACATAAAGGTGAAGAAGAGGAAAGAAAAAAAGAAACTGCAGGAGAAGAAAAGGAAGAACCCAAAGAAAAATCACAGTGAAGCATGCTGCAGAAGCTTTTGCACATCTCAACAAACCTCTTAGAAAGTTGGGAAACATTGGAAAGTTTTCATCAAAAGAGAGGAATGTTCATGGAGCATTATCTACTTGCAAACAAATCTATGATTTAAAAAAACAAAAAAAGAAGAAGAAGAAATGAACCAAGCAAACCGCCATGGATATATTTCTTTAAATAGTGATACCTCCTCAAGAAAATCCTCAGGATTTCCAGACGAAAGGTTCCTGTGTGTTTATTGCCTCTGAGTACTTGCCAATGGGACTTGCAGTGCAGGTAGAAGACAATGACGTTGATGATACTGACCCTGTGTGGGCGTCGGCTAATGTGTGTTTGTGTTTCAGTTTTTAACAAAAAAGTTTTAAAAGGCAGCATGTAAATAAATAAATAACATAACATAAAAACAAGAAAGTCTTATAAAATAAGGATACAAAGAAAACACCATTTCTATATGGCTATGCAGCGTGTTTGTGTTTTAAGCTAAGTGCTATTACAAAAGAGGCAACTTTTTTTTAAAGTTTATAAAGTCAAAAAGTTGCTAAGTTAAGCTAAGTTATTACTGAAGAAAGAAGTTTTTAAAATAAATTCACTGTAGCCTAAGTATACAGTATTTATAAAGTCTATGGTAGTGGACATTAACATCCTAGGCCTTCACATTCATTCACCCCTTATCACTGATTCATCTAGAGAAACTTCCAGTCCTGGTTTCATTCATAGTAAGTGCTCTATACAAGTGTACCATTTTCCGAAAAATTTATACCATATTTGTTGTATACTTTTTCTTTTTTTTAGATACATTTAAATGCACAAATACTTGCCATTATGTTGCAATTGCCTAGTGTTCTGTTCAGTAACAGGCTCAACAGGCTTGTAGCCTAGGAGCACTAAGCTATACCATATTGCCTAGGTATGTGGTAGGGGTACCATTTAGGTTTGTGTCGCTGCACTCTATGATGTTCAGCCAAAGACGAAATTGCCTAACAACACATTTCTCAGATTGTGTTCCTGTTATTAAGTGACACATGACTGTAACCCCTCCTCTTTTGTTTTTAGAAAGTTTATAAAAGACTGGTGCAAATCCTTTAAAAGTTTGGTAGATTTTACCAGTGAAGCAGTCTGGCCCTGGGCTTTTTCTTTGTGAGTTGTTTTTTAAATTCCTAATGCAACTTCTTTACTTGCTATGGATCTATTCATATTTTCTATCTCTTCTAGATGTAGTTTTAGTAATTTGTGTTTATCTAGAAGTTTGTTTCTTTTATTGGTTTAATAAAATTATTAAACCAATTATTTCCTTATAATATTATTTCCTTATAATATTTTTATAAATTTCTGTAAGTTTCATAGTAATGTTCCATCTTTTGTTTCTGATATTAATCATTTGAGTCTTGTCTCTTTTACTCTTAAAAATATTTAGCTAGACTTAACCAGTCTGGCTAAAATTTGTTAGTTTTGTTGGTTCTTTAATAAAGAGACCAACTTCTGATATCTTTGTTTTATTCTATTGTTTTTCTAATCTTTTTTTTCCACTTATTTCCATTCACAATCTACATTAGTTTCTTCCTTCTGTTTGTTTTGGGTTTAGTTTGCTCTTTTCTTCCTAGTTTCTTAAGGTGAAAGTTTTAGTTGTAGATTGGAGATCATTCTTTTTAATGTTGTCATCAAAAGTATAAATATATACCTGAATACTGCTTTTGCGGCTTTTATTAAGTTTTGGTAGGTTGTGTTCTCATTTTCATTCACCTGAAAGTACTTTGTAATTTCCTTTGACAATTTCATCTCTTTTATGTTCCTTCCACATTGGGAATAGGGTCTGTTATTTTCACAGGTACTGCTGAGCTGAAGATTTGGGGTAGCCACAAAGCTCACTGTTCTGACTGAGATTGAGCCATATCACTTGACAACACTCCTCATGTTGTTGTAAGCCTTTGGTTTATTCCAAGAGTTCTAAAAAATTAGATTCAAACAATGTTTGTGAGTTCTCGTAGCTTTTAAATAAGGATACAATTTCAGAGGTTCTTACTCTGCCATTTTCACTTACATTTAAGATTTTGTGTATGAGTGTTATTCTTATATGCTAGTGCCAATATATATTTAATAAGAACTAATTCCTTTTCCCAAATGTAGTAGCATTTGGAATTTGCTTTTGATTTGAGTTCTAGGCCTAATTTACCTGCTGGCCAGGTATAGAATTGGAAACGCTATAAGGACAATAATTCCAATGTATTTTGTAGGACTCTAGGTCAATCCTCTTATAGAATGTGATACTCCCAAATACTTACTGATTTTTAATAAGTACTTATTCCTTTTTGGGCACTAGACTCTCCCCTAAATTAGATGTAGTTTGTTGGCCTTGTAAAAGGTAAAGGATTAAGGAGTACAAATTGGTTGTTACAGAATAGTCATGGGAGGTATAAAGTACAGCATAAGGAATATAGTCAATAATATTTTAATAACAATATATGTTGTCAGATGAGTACATGATTTATTGGGATGCTCCCTTAGTAAGTTATATAATGTCAAATCATTGGGTTGTACACCTAAAACTAATATAATATTCTATGTCAAGTGTAACTAAAAAATAAAATAATAATTTAAATTTGAAAAGATGGCTAATTTGATCTGGTTATGATACAACAGTTTAAGTTAAGACAAATGGAAAGTTGTAGAATAAGGTTGTGATTAGGTTTCAAATGCCTGACCACTCTCGGTAAGACTGAGAACTACATTTAGTTGTTCTCAGTCTTAGAAGAAAGTCAGTCCCATAGTCATTTCTACAAGCAAGACAAGCCTAATAGTTACTACAACAACTGTTGTATTTGACTACTTTTCTTTTCCATCTCTAAATACTGAAGAAGAATTCAGTTTTATTCTGCCTCATTCTCTGTATCTTCTCACCTCCTTCCCTGATCCTTCTCACCTCTTTCTCCATTCTAAGGTCTGTCCTTTGTGGTGAGAAACTGTAACCCTTCATTTTATTCTTTGGTTAAAAACCTTTTCTTTCATAATGGTTCTAAGGGATATGCAATGTAGCATGGAAACTTGTTTTTTAATTTTTAAATCATATCTGTATGTATAAATTTTTGCGTAAAACCTTACCAGTTTAGAGAGGGGAAAAAACCCTATTTCTAGCTTTACCTACATAACCAGGAATTGATTTGCAAATCAGACTGTCTTAGCAAGGATGACTTATTTCATGAGATTCAGCAAACATGTAAAAATCACATGGAGCACTGGAGGCTCTATAGAGAGGTGGAGCTAAGTATAAAGTGTGTGTGCTAATAGCTATGTGACTGACTTGGCCCACATTTATGAAATGATGGCTCTGTATCTGGTCCATCAATTGACAGTTTCAACTCTGAATAACCCAGACATGGATAAATTGCATTCATCTTGAATCCAGATGGCAAATGTGCATGTGACTTCTGGTACTTACTGCATTGCTATTCTAGTTAAGTGGTATACAGCTGCTCACTGAATGATGTTGTTTGCATATGGTAGAGATGCAAAATATCTAGAATGTGAGTAATCTATTTGGACTGTTAGTTCTTTGTATATCATTGCTAATGTCTAGCCAGAAGCCACTATTGTTGTAATATATTTGGTCCAATAATTGCTCCAATCTAAAAAATTCAATTACAGTGATGCATAATCTATTATAAATTATTGTTTCACTATTGGTTACTTGTACTGCAGAATGTTCTGAACTAGAAGCTAGGTCAAATTATAGAATACACAGGTGGACAAAATTGGTTTACAGTTGTAATACAAATAAATAAGGCAATAATTAATAAATAATAATACAAGAATGAACTGTTTCATGTACTCATACCTGTATACCTACTTCTGCCCACCCCTGTCTATAGCAGATCTACTCAGTTGGACAGGCCACATGCCATTCATTAACTTATTTACTTAATGAATATTTATGAAAAGCCTACTATGTGCCAACTGCTTTGCTTGGTGCTGAAAGATAGTAGCAAGGATAATACATTGCAAAGAAGCAAAGCGTTGCCTTGTGTTTGGATCAGAAACTGTTAAGAGGAACCATCAATACAAATTTAGTAACAGCAGTTGCCGAAAGACAAACAAATTGAACTGCTTTCTTTTTCACCAGAATTTGTATATGTTATATAGAGCTGCCACTAGCCACATGAAGTACTTTAAATTTAAAATAATTAAAAATAAATAACATTTAAATTCAGTTTGTTCATCATTCTAACTTCATTTTAAGTATTCAATAGTCACATTTGTCTAGTGGTTACAACACAATACAGAACATTTCTATCATTACAAAAGATTCTACTGAGCAGCCCTGATACAGAAGATGGAACAAAAAATAAGGAATGACTTCATTTATAGCTTAATGATTAATATCAGGCATAATTTATGAGCTAACACTATTTCCTACAACAGACACATTTATGAAGATAAGAAAATTTCTAAAACAGGTTTTACAAGCTTTGAAGTTACAAAAAGACAGACTTCGTAGTTAATTAAAAATGTTGTTACCTCATGCGCCCTTCATTTTTCTTTATGTGGAATGTTAGAAAAGAGAGTGAGCCCATGCACAACTAATAATAAAGATTATGGTAGCCTTGGTTGGTGGCTAAGTGGAAGGGTGCCGGCCTGTGAATCCAAAGATCACTGGTTTGATTCCCAGCTAGGACACATAACCAGGTTGCAAGCCAGGTCTCCAGCCAGGTCTGTGGCTGGAGGCAGGTGAAAGGCAACTATACATTGACGTTTCTCCCCCTCTCTGCCTTCCTCCCTTCCCCTCCCTCTAAAGATAATAAATAAAATCTTTTAAAAAATAATAAAAATAAATAAAGATTATGGCAGGGATTGCTGACTTTTTACCAAAATCTATTTTTCTCTCCTCCCATCCCCCTGCAACAATATACTTGGCTGACCAGCTACACTGCAGTGTCCATCCTCCCTTATAGCTGGGTGTGGTGACTTGGCTTTCACCAACAAACTGTGGAGAGAAGTGACATCACTTTAGAACAGGCACTTTAAATGGGCCAATCCGGTTCTTTTCACACTCGTTGTTACTTTGCTGCAAGCAAGTTTCTGCACCATGACCTTTAACATGCAGAGAAGAACACCTTCCTAAACAGGGCATGCTGGAAAACATGAGAATAGGCTCAAGTTTCTGTGACTGTGTGGAGCCAAGTGACCTAGTAACCTGAAACCTCAACTGATATATAAAAGAGAAATAAAATAACTTATTCGACCCATTTCATTTTGAGGTCTGTTACCTTATATTTGTTCAGAAATATTTTTTAGCCTCTGATGTTAGAAACAACCATATTGTTATTAAAAATAAATTTATAGCACTTTCCCTGAACAAATATTACTTTTATTATCAATGAAATTGCTTCCTATCTTTATACAGCTCTTGCTTTAGATTGGATCCCTATAATCAAGAAATGAAATTATTTATGTCTAAGTTTCCTTATTTATAAGCTTAAAATAATGATAGCACTTTTGTCATGGAAGTGTGGTGAAATTAAGTGAAATGATCATTCTTCTTTAAGAATAAAAATTCTTAAAACAGTACCTAGTACATAACACATTCTAAATAAATGTTATTAAGTTGTTATTTCATAAAGAAAGATGGGAACTTTTTCAGAGAATGGAGAAAACTTATTTTGGGTATGCTCATTGGTTGCACCCAGAGGTTATATGAGGTAAGTATGAGACTGTAAAGATAAGCAGAAGCTGAACTGGAAATTCCTATCATATAATGTTAAGATGCTTTGACTTGGTCTTGTAGGCACTATAAATCCATTATATTTTAAATATATTTTCTTAAGTTTCCTTCAGAGTAAGGATGTAGTGCTAGTTAGCTATTGCTTCATGTCAGTGATCCCAAAATTTATTTGCTGAAGACAACAACCCTTCTTTAAGCTCCTGAGTTTAGGTTGGCAGTTTGGACTGGGATAAGCTGAGAAATTCCAATGTCTGGGAGGCTTTGATAGGCCCCTCCCTTGTCATGATTCTGTGTTTGTTTCCAGTCCTAGAGTCAGCTCTGGTTTGGGTAGTTGGCTGAGTGTTGGTTTGGGGCGCCCTGGATCTCCACCTTGTGGTCTCTGGGCTAGCCAATGGGATGTCATTGCAGAGGCAGACATCCCATCCCATAGACCATGCCAATTACTCGTGAGGCCTAGTCTCTGCACTGCACAGCATCATTTTGAATGAATTTTATTCACCAAAGCAAATGACAAGGTGGAACCCAGAATCAGAGTGGGAGTGGGTTGGTATGACAAAGTCACAGGGGAATGAGCATGAATATAGGAAAACCACTAATTGGGTCCATCAGTGAAAACAATCTAGCAAATTCTCCAAGGGTCATGTCTTTAATTTATGAGAATGAGCAGAGGTAACAACTATAGCTTTGTGGCCTCCTTTAAAATGGTCAACTTCGGTGAAGTCCCAGGAGGGGATGATTTTATACACTGCACAGAGGTTAGACACCTTGGTTTTACTCTCTCTCATTTTGCACCCCCAGCCTCTCTCTTCTATATGTATCAGAGATTGGAAGTTTACACCAGGAAAAGATGTAGTTGGAAAGAAACCTGCATCATGGAGCATGAAGAGTCCTTACAACTCCACCAACAATTATAAAATAGGCAAATAGTACCGAGGCCAGAGAATCCATTATTAAAAAGAAAATTTTAATATACAAGTATAAAAGCAGAATTTTTTGAAAAGAACATTTAGCCCCTTCTATTCTACCTTTATCTGTTTATTCAGAATGGTAGGGAATTCATAAAATCTCCCCATTTACAGAACTAAAAAGATAAACTAAATAATATTGACTAAATATTATACTTAATGAAGTACAGTTGTAATACTTGAACTCTCTGTTAAGCCATATGTTTCATATAATTTATATACATTGTTAATTTTTATGTAACTACTTGATATGTAGCCAGCAGTACATATCATTAAGGACTGTTGGCCTGTAAGAAAAAAAAATCAATTAAGGATCACAGAATTTACTAACTTGTTAGATGAAAGCATTTCTATCACTGGCTTGTTACTTTTAGCACATCCTCTAGAATTGCCTATGCCCTCAGTGAAAAGTCATTCCTTCATCATTAAAATAACAGTTTAAATTTATCTTTAAAGAGAACAAAAAAATGTGAAATTTATGGGAGAAAAAGTATAACCATTTTTCCTTTGAATACTTTGTGTTGATCTGTGAATTGAACCCAATTGTGCTATGAATCAGTTAGGGTTGCCCCAGAAGCCAACCCTGAGGTAAGAATTTGAGAGCAAGCAGTTTTTTTTCTAGGAGGGGAGCCCAGGAAACACTGGTAGGAAACTGAGACACTGGAGGAATAACAGCTACTAGAAGGTGTAGTGTCAAATCAGTTACCTATCTGGGCCCGTTGGGGCTTCATCCCTGAGGGCAAACCTTAGAGGCAGGGTAGACCACATGCCTCAAAGATGTCCCAAGAGAGAGGGCGGGGAGCTGAGGTCTCAGTGGGCGGCTGAGGGCTGCTCCCAGGGGATGTTATTTGCCTGGCACCCCCAGCCAGCCTGTGTGGCAAGCAGGCTTCTGCAACAAAGAAGTCTGCAGGCAAAGATATGTAAGTGATGTGCATAGAAATAAGTGCTAGGGGGAAATGGATTGTGACTTTCAGAGTCTGTTTCAAACGAAATCCTGGCTTTCAAACCTTTTTAAAATTTTAACTAGCAGCTCAGATCCTTTAATGGAATATGAAAGAGCATATAAAACTGGCAAAAAATAGTGCTGTGATTTCTGTGATGGTGAGTGCGGGCTTGGATTCAGTCTTCTCTCTTCCCCCACGGCTCTGAAGGGACCTCTGAGGAATATAAGGTCCCCTTAGGACATAGTTTGAAAACACAGGGTTTAGATCCTTACAGGTATTTCCAGTTCTAGGTTTCTGGTTGACATCTTGTACCAAGGTACCTTTTGTTAATACCTTCCCTGTCCCCTCTCCTAAATACAATACCAACACAAGAATCTTCACAATGTTATTTTAAGAAGTTCAATTGGATTTCATGGTGTAAGCGCAAACAGAAACAAAACAAAAAAACATAAAGGGGAAAAACCATAACAAAATGTCAAAATGTAACTAAACAGCTCATTGGATGGTTCTTTAAAACCCACAGAGCCTATTTAAGAATAGGGTAGCCATAGTAACACACCCAGGAATATCTTCCTCTGGGCCTGACTACAAATTAAAGGAGGAGGGATGAGGGAAGGAGGACAGGTGGGCTGGGCATGGCACCCTCTTCTCTCTGATTCACCACTGAGGCTGGAAAGGAACAGCCTTGACAGAATCTGTGAATCTTCTCAACTCAATGAACATAGAAGCTTATCGATATTTTTGGCAACTTCCTTTTGGAATCAAAAGCTGGCTTCTTTCAAGATAACTTAAATGGAAGCATATTTTTAAAAAATCTTTGATAATATTCACACTGTGTGTGAGTGTGGGGGGTTGGACAGAAGACCAAATGGAAACTGTGGGTAGTAGCTGTGATTGTGCATTTTCAAGCAGTTCCTTAGTGCTCTGAGTTTGGGCGCATGTCGTGTTGATAGTCACAGTAAGTGACTGAGACTGCAGGGAGCCCATGAGGTAGTGTAGTAAAAGTTATTGGTGCCTGCCTCTGTTTTAACTCTCTGGCAGCTGCTGTGATGTTGAGCGTTAATGACTCACAGATGCTTCCTATCCAGAGCATTGCCTTTGGTCAACAGGCACTGCCTCTTCAGGAAATGACTGGGAAGCTATGCCTTCCCCACAGCTCCCAAACTGTGAATGATTGATTCTGGGGTATAAAATCTTGGCCCTTTGCCTCAACTTAAGACATATCTATGCCACCCTTCAAACTTCCACATGGGATCAGCTTTAAGCTGATGACCAGAGTATATCAATTCTTTGCTCAGTTTCTTCCTCTGCTCTACCTGTTCCCCTCACTTCCTGAAAGGTTTCTTCTAAGATCACCGATTCAATAAAACACTTGTAGCATAATCTCCTTTTCAGTATCAGCTTCTAGAAAACCTCTTTTAAAACTGACATCATGATAGTAGCCCCAGAAAAGGCATGAGCCCACCTACCTCAAGCCCTGGTCCACCACTGGGAAGCCATGGCAAGTTTCTTACCTCTCAGGTGCATAACTACACAAGGGTAAAGTTTCAGCATATTCATTGTTGTTTGATTTATCTCAATCCACATCCTTGCCCAGATCCTTCAGTGCTGTATACCTCTTCTCTCCCTTTCTTATAGGTTTCCCCTGAGGCCAATACATCAATACAGAACTTGCAAGGACCTTCACATGAGGCTTTGCATATGGGGAATCTGACCTAATATGTATGCTAATAGTTGGAGGGAAAATGTATGCCTTGTAGTCCAAAGGGAGCTGTCAAATTCTATGAGGAATTGGTATCCATTCTCTACCCTCCAGCTAGCATGAGTCCCCTTTCATTGGATTTATACACTGGATTTCCACAGGATTTCTGGTGAATGAGAGCTCTTGGATAATAGAGTCCAAAAGCTAGAGGACCAGATCTCTGAAGTTGGATCTAGCTCAACAGTTCTGGGAAGGCTTTCTTTGCTATTCGCTGAATAATAGTGTTTCAGGTTTATGGGAATTGGACAAGTATTAAAGAAAATATGGTTGGCTGGAGGAAGCCTTGGCATCACTCAGAAATTCTTTAAACTATTTTTCCAGAAGGAATATTTTCATCCTATAGTATTCGTAATCTGCCTACTTTGTGATTGCTTCCTTGAAAACCTCAGACCTTTCAAACCAGAGTAGATGCAGTTGTCCTGCTTGGCTCTCCTTTACTGGTCAGGGGCCTCCAACCTCCAGTTGTCCTTGGCTAATGGGACCACCCTCATGTCCATATCCCACTTACTCTAGGTAAGAGGTAGTAATGGCCAATGGCTAAATGATGTTAAAATTTTACAGCTTACCCTTTTGCTTCCAACTGAGATCACTGTGATTTGGTTCACACTCCAGAGGTCTTCATAGGATCAGAATAAAGCTAGACTCCAGCCTTTCTCTGTGCTACCCTTCTTTCCTCCCGCCCCCCTCCCTTATTGATTTCTCTTGACAGCAAACCCTTAAAAATCATTGGCAAAACAACTCCTTTGCTGCTAGAGAACTTGGCATGCTAATAATTCAGATATCTGAGGACCACGAAGAGTGATATTTTTGATGGGGACCTAACAACAGTTGATAAAAAATGAGGATGAGGTTCACAAGAAGCAATTTGGGGGCCTTTGATTTAAGAAAGCATGCATTTCATTCCTTTATTAGATTTCCTAAATAGCTCCTCCATACATGAAAATAAATAGAAAAAGAAAACTTCCCTAGTAGTATGTTTTCCTCTTGCGGAGACTGGAGAATTTTTTTTCTTGTAGTTGTATCCTTAGGGTTTGTAACAGATGATGCTCAAATAGTTATTGAATATATTTAAAGAAATAGTCCAAAATATCTTGCTGGTGGACTTTTATATTTCCAAGTGCATTTGAAATACAACAAAGACATAAAAAAATGGAAGGCTTAAGGGACAAGATAAAAGATTAACCTACTTTTAGGTTTATTAACTTTGCTTCTTTTCACTGAAGTGGAACAAGTCTTATTAAATACTAATTATCTTCCCATTCTCTTACATTCTGATTGTTTTGTTCTTTTAAAGAGTATACTTCTTACAGAGAAATTAGTTGGTTTAAGAATTGTGTATTCAATATCCATCATATCTGAGCTTTAAGCCACACTTTCTATGGACAGCACTATTACTCAATTCTAAATGCCATTTTAAAAGCCATTTTATGACATTTATTCAATCCATCTGAGGTCTGCAGTCCTCTGGGGAGATTGTGTGTGGTGCTGAATAACTAATAGGATTCCTCTGGCCTTTGAATGGTTTATACAGTAGGATGTATCAGGATCTTTGAGCTGTTCAGTGGGGTTAAATCTGGCACTACCTTTGTTGGCATCATTTTAAAAAATGAATTTAGAGAAATTGACCTTCTTTTAACTTCCCAGAATATCTTTATTTTAATTTCCTTTTCATCACTCAATAACCACCCCTGGCTAGCAGTGAACTGCAGAGTAGGGGTTAGGGTGAGGCACTCATTTAATATACAAATTTAAACAGGTGTTAAAAAACTCAGTAATCCCCCTGGCTGGTGTGGCTCAGTGGATTGGCACTGGCTTGTGATCCCAAAGGTCACTGGTTCGATCCCCCAGTCAAGGCACATAACCAGGTTGCAAGCCAGATCTCCAGCCAGGTCCTTACCTGGAGGCCTGTGAAAGGCAACCACACATTGATGATTCTCTCCCTTTCTTCCTCCTTCCCTGCCCTTCTCTCTGAAAATAATGAATAAAAAATCTTTTAAAAATCTCAGTAATCAAGATAAATAATATTTTAATGCAATATTTTTTTTGTGGTAAAAACATATCAAATATACCACGTAAACCATTTTTAAACATATAGTTTAGTAATGTTAAGTATATTCACATTGCTGTAAAACAGATCTCCAGAAGTTTTTCACCTTGCAAATCTGAAACTCTATATCCATTGAACAATTCCCTTTTTCTCCTACTCCCAATCCTAATAACCAAAATTCTACTTTCTGTTTTTATGAATTCAACTACTCTAGATATTTAAAATAGTGTCCTCACAGTTTGTTCATGTAGTATGTGACAGGACGCCCTTATTATTTTTAAGGCTGAATATTATTCCATTGTATGATGTATACAACATTTTATTTACCCATTCATCCACTGATATTTGGGTGGTTTTTAGCTTTTGTCAATTGTGAATAGTGTTGCTATGAACATGGGTGTGCACATACCACCTCAACACTCTTTTTAATTCTTTTATTTATTTATTTTAAATATTTTATTTTTTTTTTCAGAGAAAGGGGAAAGAAGAGAGGAAGAGAAGGAGAGAAACACCAAAGTATGGTTGCCTTTCACCTGCCTCCAGCTACGGACCTGGCTGGAGAGCTGACTTGCAACCTAGTTATGTTGCCCTGGCTGAGAATCGAACCAGCGACCTTTGGGTTAGCAGGCTGGCACCTTATCTACTGTGCTATCAGCCAGGGAATCAATTCTTTTAGATATATAGCCAGAAGTGAGACTGCTAGATCATATGATAATGCTACTTTTAAAAATTGATTAATTTATTAAATTTTAAGTTGGAGTATAATTAATGTATACAATTAGATTTGCAATTCTATTTTTAATTTTTGAGGAACCTTCATACTGTTCTGTAGAAACTGCAGTATTTTATAATCCCACCAATAGTACACAAGTCTTCCAGTCTCTTCACATACTTAACACTTGATATTTATTTATTTTTATTGTATATTAGCACTTCTAATGGGTATGAAGTGGTATCACATTATGATTTCATTTATTTTTCCCTGATTAGTAATTTTGAGCATTTTTTTCATATGCTTGTTGACCATGATCATTTATGTATCTCTTTGCAAAAATTCAGGTCCTTTTCCAATTTCAAATCCAGTTGTTTGATTTTTTAAAAATTTAATTGTTAGAATTTTTCATATACATTTATTTGTGATTTGTTTAATTACTTTCTGCAATATTTTGTAGTTTTTAGTGTAGTTTTTCTTGGTCAGGTTTCTAAGGCTATTATAAATAGATTATTCTCTTGATTTTCTTTCAGTTTGTTTATTGTTCATGTATATAAATACAACTGATTTTTGCATATTGATTTTGCATCTTGCAAGTTTGCTGAATTCAATGATTAATTCTAACAGTTTTCTTTTTTGTATGTGGAATATTTAGGGTTTCATACACATAAGAGCATACCTATGGACAAAGAAATTTTGCTTTTTCATTTGGTTGGTTTTTATTTTGTTTCCTTGTGTAATTGCTCTGGATAGGACTTCTAATACTATGTTGAATAGAAGTGTCAAAATTGAGCTTTTTTGCCTTGTTTCTGATTTTAGAGCAGAGATTTTTAGTTATTCAGCATTGAATATGAAATTAGCTATGAGTTTTCCTAAATGGTCTTTATTATGTTGAGGTAGTTCTTTTCTAGTATTCTTAGCTTGTTGTTAGCTTGTTGTTTTTATCATGAAGGAGTGTTGAATCTTATTAAATGTTTTTTTCTGCATCAAATGAAATAATCATGCATCTTTTGTCTTTTATTCTGTTAATGTAGTTTATTTTGTTGATTGATTTTTATATAATGAACCATTCTCGCATTCCATGAATAAATCCCTCTTGGTCATGGTTTATTATCCTTCTAATTTAATGTTGAATTTTGCTTGATAATATTCTGTTAAAGATTTTTTGCTTAAATTTTCATCAAGGATACTGGTCTGTAATTTACTTTTCTAGGAGTTTTTCTGTCTGGCTTTGGAATCAGGGTAATAACCACCCTCATGGAATGAGGTTGGAAGTGTTTCCTCTTCTATAGTTTTTGAGATTGGTGTAAATTCTTTTTATTATTTTAAAGCAGTTTTAAGTTCATAGCACAAAGATTTCTTATATTATTCCTTCCCTAACATATTAATAGTCTACCCATTATCAACATCCCTCACCATTGTGGTGCATTTTCACCAGAAGTGAACATACATTGTCACATTATAATCACCCAACATCCATAGTTTACCTTACAACTCACTCTTGATGTTGTACATTCTATGGATCTAGACAAATATATAATGACATATATTCATCAGTATGGTATCAGTCAGAATAGTCTCACTGCCATAAAATTCCTCTGTATTTTGCTTATTCACCCCTCACCTTTCTTGGTTATCACTTGCATGGAATATCTTTTTCCAGTTTTTCAGCTTATGTGTTCTTAAAGCTAACATGACTTTCCTATTTATATTTTGTAGTTGGGTTCTTTATCTATTCAGTTAATCTATAGCTATTGATCAGTAAGTTTAACTCATTTACACTTAAAGTAATTACTGCAAAGGAAAAACCTACTATTGTTATTCTATTATTTTTTTTCTATATATCTTGGGAATTTTTTGTCCCTTCTTTTTTCTCTTCATGACTTTCTTTGTGTTTTGTTGATTTTGTTTAGTGATATGCTTTGATTCCCTTGTCATTTCATGTAAATTCTATCATTATTTTCTTTGTAATTATCATTATAACTAAATAAAACATATTAAAGTTCTAGCATTCCATTTTAAACTGATAACAACTTAACTTCACTCACACATAAAAATTCTAGTTCTTTACAGCTCTATCCCTCACTTCATGTTATTGATATTACAACTTAACTCTTTTATATTGTATGCTTATTAACATTGATTTGTATAGTTTTAAAATATTTTTGTCATTTAAATTGTATGCACCAACATCACAATAGTACAAATTACAATGTTTGTCCATATATTTGTTTTTATTGGAGAACTTTGTTTCTGTATGATTTTGTGTTGCCGTCTGCCATTCTTTCAACTTGAAAAACTCCCTTTAGCATTTTTTGTAGATAAAGTCTAGTAGTAACGAACTTCCTTAGCTTTCATTTATCTGGCAAAGTCTTAAATTTCTCCTTCATTTTTGGACAATTGTGCTTCATACAGAATTTTTGAATGAGGATTTTTTTATTTGTACACTTTAAATATATAATTCTCCCGCTATTCTGGCTTGCAAGTGGCTGCTGAAAAATGTAATAATAATCTTATGGAAGCTCACTTGTATATATGAGTGGTTTTTCTTTTTCTGCTTTCAATATTCTCTCTTTGCTTTAACTTAAGATAGTTTGGTTATATTGTGTATCAATGTAGTGTTTAAAATTTTTTTAACTATTTTTCATGGTTGGAGTCCTCCCCACTTTTTAAATCATCAAGTTCATTTCTTTCCTCAGATTTCCTCAGATTCTTCAAATAAGGCTTCTGCTCCATTCTTTTTCTTTTTTGGAATCGCTGCTTGATGGTGTCCTATAAATCCCTTAGGCTCTGGTCATTTTTTTAAATTCTTTTTTCTTTTTGCTCTTCTTACTTGATATTATTTTATTTTTAAAAGATTTTATTTGTTTGCTTATTTATTTTAGAGAGAGGGAAAGAAAAGGAGAAAGAGAGGCAGAGAAACATCAATGTGTGGTTGCCTTCTGTGTGCTCCAAACTGGGAACCTGGCCTGCAACCCAGCCATGTGCCCTGACTGGGAATTGAACCAGTGGGCTCTTTGGTTCCCAGACTGGCACTCAATCCACTGAGCCTCACCAGCCAGGGCTCTAACTTGATTTTAAATGACTGGCTTTTAATTATGCTTATTCTTTCTTTTGCCTGATCAAGCCTTCTTTTGAACCCTTCTAATAAAATTTTCAGTTTATTTCCCTATTTTTCATCTGCAGAATTTCTTTTTGATTCTTTTATATAGTTTCTGTATTTTTGTTAATTCTCTTATCTTATTCACAACTAATTTAGTTGTCTATGTTCTGTTTTAGCTCAGTGAGTATTTTGGTCCCAGTTATTTTATTTTTAGATAGCTCATAAATTTGCATTGTTTTAGGATGTGATTCTAAAGATTTATTATTATTATTATTATTGGTTTGCTTTGATTGGGCCATGCTTCCCTGTTTCTCTATGTGTCTTATATTATATTTGTTGTTGGAATTTAGACATTTGGGAAAAATAGCCACTTCTCTTGGGCTTTGTGGACTGGCTTTATGCAAGGAAGACCTTCACCAATCAGCCCGGATGAAGGTTCTAGAGCCTTTCAAATTTTTTCTGATCTTTTGCTCCCCTATGTCTGCCTGAAAACTTCAGCTGTAATGTGCTGCTCACCTTTGTTTACAGTTGCTTCCAAATCCCATGAGCACAGCAAGTCAGGCAAGGCAGAAACCATTCCCTTCAGTTGCCAGACAAGCCAGGATGTTGGATGCTTACTGCACTCTTGTTTGTATCAGGGAGAAGCATCTGTAAGGAGTGGGGAGGTCCTCCCAGTTGCTCTGTGCTATGCCACATAAGTGGAGGGACACAAATTAGTATGACAAATGCTATTAATTTTTCTACCCTTTTCAGTGAAATCCTGTTTTGTTTTTTTGTTTTTTAATAATTTTCTGGGTGCTCTAGCTTATCAGTTGGTCTCTAGAATACTCACAGAGGTATTCATATATTGTTAAATTGGTGTCTCTGTGAGAGAAAAATGGCCTGTTATTTCCCATCCATCTTCCTACTGATGTTTGAGTCACTTTTATCTTTATGCAAATTTACTTTTAGAAAGACCTGACCTTAGTAAAGAAGGTAAGTCATTGCTCTTTCCAACCCAAGGCCTTGTATTTAAACCATATTTTGCTGCAAGAGTGAAAGAAAGAACAATATTAAAAAAAAAAAAAAAAAAACAATGCAGAAAATTATTGAAATTTTAAATATAGTATCAGAATATTTTATTTTAAGGTAAAAATCTTTAAGAGACTATTGATTTGTTATATGAAATGAAGGAAAAAATTACGTGTGGCTTAGTGACTTGTTGCTATTTGAGACTCATAGGTTAAAATCCTCCCAA
Source organism: Noctilio leporinus (assembly GCA_004026585.1). Classification (NCBI taxonomy): domain Eukaryota; kingdom Metazoa; phylum Chordata; class Mammalia; order Chiroptera; family Noctilionidae; genus Noctilio; species Noctilio leporinus. Next base: position 81,796 of record PVIW01005768.1, read on the forward strand.
CTTGAAGCCAGAACAAATGCAATCGTCATGTTTAAGCAAGTGTGATTCCAGACTAGGGTTCAAAGGTAGGGAAGGAAGAGAAAAAGGATGCATTTACTAAAATATTTGAGCTTATTTCTGTCTTGTTTAATATTTTCAACTAGCCTATTGTCAATAGATAAGCAAGAATAAAGAGAAATTTCAAACAAAAAAGATAGAAATCCATTGTGTGGGTTATACAATGCACTTCTTAAGTTAATGGAAATTTTCTCTTTGTCTGTACTTTTTCACACAAGAGTGGGAATGAAAATTTTGAAACCAAAAACATTTGTTTTGCAAAAAATTATCTTGAATTTGCAAAACTATTTGGAGACAGGTGGTAACTGAAGAGCAAAATTTTAACTGTGTAAAAGCTATTGTTTGTTTAAATTGTCCCTGAATGTGTAGATAAGGCTGAACTTTGTCTAGAATACCCTCTCTGCCCTGAGACCCCTAGGCCTCCTCTCTCTGGCTTCAGATCCCTTTGTGTAGACTTGCTTGCCTTCATCTTTACATAAATCTACTCTCAGAAAGGTTCTACCTGAGTAAGAATGTAAGCCATTTCTCTCCCCAGCCTTGCCTTTAAACCTTATTTTGCTGTAAGAGTGAAAAAAAGGAACTTTTTCCTTGTCAGATGAATTTCAGGACCGTTTGAGGAGGCTGCATGTACTGAGTGGGGTCCTGAATAGGGCAGCTGTGAGATGTCACACTATCAACATTGCTTCTCCAAAGGCTGCTCTAGGTGGCAATGATCATGAAGAAATGACTACTTAAATGAGATTATATAAAATATTGAGATGATACCTCATAAATCGATGTGAGGAGACTTTAGAAAGAGAAAATGTGGTAATTTTGTACCAACTCTGAGTTTTGTTTTCTGAACAGTCTAAAGAAAATGACCAATAGATATTTTCTAGGAATCCCCTGGATAGTTCAGTAGGAATGGAGGCATGAAAAACTGACAGCCTTTTAGGTAGAGTTTATGGTTCTCTCTGAAGTAAGGAAGGTGCTTTAAAAATATTTCATGAACATATTCATTCATTCCTTTATATAGCACATACTTATTATGCTTATAATATGTGACATACATTGTTCCAGGTTCTCGATTTTCAGAAGAAAACAAAATTTTACAGATAATGTGATACCTGGGATATAGCATGGGAGGAAGATTCGTAGCTTTAGAAATGTGATCTTTACATTGTAGAGAACATGAAAAATTTCTGAAAAGAATGAAAGTTGGTACATTAGGTTCTCAGAACTCTTATCTGCATGTATATCAGTTGCAAATCTTGCTTAGTTGGCAATTGATTTTCCTAATGATGATTAACATAAAAGTGCCCTCTGGAACATCAAAGGAGATTAGATTCTGTTTAACACAAAACCAGTGTTAGATGTGTTTCTTAGTTATTTGAAAATATGTGCATCTCAATAATCAGGCAACATAATTAACTAAAAAAAGGTTTTTCCTCCTTGGCCTAGCAGGATAACACTGAGTTTACCATAATGTGACTGTTTAGGGCCAGCAAATTTGTAAAAGTGTCTAGGACTGAGCAAGAGGCAAATATGTTTTAACTATTCATAAGTTGATGTAAAAGCCAACTGTGTGGAAAACTGAGTCCAAAAAATGACAATCAGACTGGTATGTAGCCATTCAAGTCACTTATGTTACCTGGGTTTTATTTTATTTATTTTTTTCTTGTGAATAAACACAGAAGATTCTTCAAATGAGCTTCACCTGGAAATAATGGGGTTTGGAGGAAGTGAGCAAATAGATCGATAGTGCTCCGGTTTGCCCAGAAATAACCAAATAGAACATCTTCTCATTGGGTAGCAAGCCAATCGATGTTTTTAGTTCAAAGTCCTAAAAATTAGAATTCGAAAGCTGTTCTAGACCTGGCTTATGGCTCAGTGGATAGCCTGTGAATCCAAAGGTTGCTGGTTCAATTCCCAGTCAGAGCACATAACCAGGTTGCAAACCAGGTCTCCAGCCAGGTCCCTAGCTAAAGGCAGGTGAAAGGCAACCATACATTGATGCTTCTCTCCCTTTCTTCCTCCCTCCCTGCTCTTCTCTCTAAAAATAATGAATAAAATCTTAAAAAAAAAAAAAAAAAAAAGAAGAAGAAGTAAAGCTGTTCTGGAAGAGATGGGCCACAAAACAGAAGGTATTTGGGTTTAAATGGCCATGAGAATTCTCTCAGGTTTTTTTTTTTTTTTTTTTTCTGTCCCATAACTGAATAATATGCTTGTAAAGTTTTCAGAATGATACTATGTGGCCTATCACTGTATATATATAGAATTCCCAATGACCAAGTACTGTCACAGGTTTCTTTCTTTGTAGGGTAAGGAGAAAATTTGAGATCTAATATCAACTTTAGGCCCAAGGCACTTGGGGTAGAAGTTTATAAACCAAGACATAGTGAAGAAAACATTATTAGAAGAATCCACTTTTAATCAGAACAATGAAGAAGGCTTCAACTCTGGAAAAAATAAAATAAAATAAAGGGACATGGAACAAAAAAGAATACCCTATCTACCTCACAGTAGAAAAATAAAACTTATTTTTAAAAAGTGTTCACATATTAAGAGCTTGGGAGTGTTTCATCCTAACAAGTGAAAAACTGAACAGACTAAAAATCAACAACTCTTCTTATATCTATCAGAAAGTTGAGGTTGGACATCTAGTCAAGATGGAGGCATAGGTAAACATACTCATCTTCTCACATAGCTGTATCAAAATTACAACTAAACTATAGAGCAACCACCACTCAGAACCATCAGAAATTGAGTTAAATGAAAGTCCAATAACTATGAAATTAAAGAAACCAGATCCATTCAGGCATGTAGGAAGGGCAGAGACATGGGTGGTCTGGTCCCATACCCATATCTAGTAGATAAAAAATCAGGAGGAATCCCTCGAGAGCAAGGGTTGCCAATCCCACACCAGGCACCTCAGCCCAGTGTTCCAGTGCCAGGAAGATAAGCCCCACAACTTCTGGCTATAAGAACCAATAGGGATTGACTTGGTGAAAGAAACTGCTGGATTCCCAAGTTGTTTCTCTAAAAAGACCCACACGTGGGTTTACTCAGACTCACTCCCTCTGAGCTCCAACACCAGGATAAGTAACAACTTGGAAGACACCACCAGTATATTGGGGTAACTGGTGTTTGGCTTCATGGTGATAGCTGGGGACAACTTTCTCCCAGGCGGAGTGGTGGGTAGAGGGCATTGTTTCTTTTCTGAACCCTACCCCCAATTCTGCCCAGAGCTGGCAGCCAAAACCATATGTGAGACTCCATCAGTTTGGCTCACATTGTTTGCCCAACCTTGGTATTTCCCTGAGGCTCTGCATCACCCAACTTGTGGGCCCACTCAAGCTATTAACACTGTCTTTTCCATATAAATGTCATAAGGTGTTGGCTCAAGGTTTGCAACTAACTGAATCCTCTCAAATAAGCAACAGCCATTTGCTGTTGCTTCAGTGAACCCCTAACCTGCATCACTTGCTAAGTGCCCCAGCCCCAACACTAATAGCAGCCGTCCTAGGTTCACATTTGACTTCACCTGAAAAGCTCCAAGACCAGTATAAATAGCAACCATCTGCATGTTGCTTTGTAGCTCATGCTGGGTGGCCTTTGGCAGATAACAGGTCTGCACCAACCAGGAAACCCCAGAGCCTGAGAGCTGATTTTCCAACGAGGGTGGAGATTGGTGGTCAATGGTCACAGCCAGTCCTTGAAGTTGACTATCCTGGGTAAATTCCTCCCATTGACCTACTAGCAACAATCAAGTCAACAAGAGGAGGGTGTTCTCAGCCCACACAAATGGCTCACCTTCAGTACCCAGTTTGGGTGATAGGGGAGGCTATGCCACTGGACACCTACTACATTGAGCCATGCTACCAAGACATGGAGTTAAAAAAGCTTTTTCTAATACATAGAAATAAACATAGGGAGGCTGTTAAAAGGAGGAGACAAAGAAACATGGCCCAAATGAAAGAATAAGTCATAAACAAAAATAAGAACTGAACAAAATGTAGATAAGCAACCTATCAGATGCAGAGTTCTAAACATGGTTATAAAGATGCTCAAGGAACTCAGTGAGGACCTCAACGGCATAAAAAGGTTTAATCAGAAATGAAGGATTTGCTAATTTAATAAAAAATAATTTACAGGGAATTAAACAGTAGAGAGAATAAAGCCAAGAATCACATTAGGATTTGGAACATAAGGAAGCAAAAAACAATCAATTAGAACAACAAGAAAAAAAAGTAATCCAGAAACTAGGATAGTGTAAGGATAGTTGTCTCTGAGACAACTTCAGTTGTTGTGACAGTCACATCATAGGGGTTCTAGGAGAAGAGAAAAAAAAAAAAAGAAATTGGAATCTATTTGAAAAAATAATGAAAGAAAATTTCCCCAATTTAGTGAAGAAAATAAACATGCAAGTCCAGCAAGCACAGAAACAAGATGGATGCAAAGAGGACCACACCAAGACATATTATAATTAAAATGCCAAAGGTTAAAGATAAAGAGAGAGTCTAAAAAGCAGCAAGAGAAAAGCAGTTAGTTACCTACAGGGGGAGATTCCATAAGACTCGACTGATTTCTAAAAAATCTTTGCAGTCTAGAAGGAATTTGCAAGAAATATTCAAAGTCATGAAAAAGGGACCTACAGACATGGTTGATTTACCCAGCAAAGCTATCACTTAGAATCAAAGAGCAAAGAGCTTTCCAACAAGAAAAACTAAAGGAGTTCATCATCAATAAGCCATTATTATATGAAATGTTAAAGGGACTTACTTAAGAAAAGATCAAAACTATGAACAATAAAATGACAACAAATCATACTTGTCAACAATTGAATCTAAAAAAACAAACTAAGCAAACAAGAACAGAGACAGAGTCATGGATATGGAGAGCATTTTGAGGATTTCTTGATGGGGGGTTTGGGGGCATAGGTGAAGAGGTGAGGGAATTAAATATAAATTGGTAGTTATAGAACAGCCATGGGAGTTAAAAAATTCAGTATAGGAAATGAAGTAGCCATAGAACTTACACCCATGACATATGTATTGTACAAGGTATGGGGATTGCCTGAAGAAGTAGGGGATGTTTTGTGGAAAGGGAGGAAAATTGAGACAGCTGTAATAACATACTCAATAAGTTATAATTTAAAAAGATAAAGTTTTATTTCACTCCTTCAGAAAAACAAATAAATACCAACAAAAGAAATAAAAAAAGAAAATTGAGGTCACAGAACAAGGCACTATTCCCAAAATTGGAGAGACAGAGAGATACAGAAAATGACAACTTATCAGAACATAACTCATAAGCAAAATCCTCCACAAGAACTAGTACTAGTAGGAAAACCACAACTACAGTTAAATTGCTTGAGGCTTAATGTGAATAAGTCTGAGATTTTAAAGCTGTAGAGTGACCTAGTCATAGGGGCTGCCACATTTCTTAGAAGTTTGTTCAGGTGTCTTACCAGGTCTGTAACAGGACCCTTTGGTGGTGGTGGTGGGGGTGGTGGGGGGTCCTCAGTTTTAATGGTCTCATTTTACCCGCCACCAGGAATTACCTTAATAACAGAGTTTAGTGAAAAGGAAAGGTATTTTGTTTATTTGAGGGTTTTACAGATTTATATTAAAGTGCAATTATGCCATTAAATCCTACTTAAAAAACAAAAAACAAACACAATATATAGTCCTGCCCAATTAAGCTCGCTTTATAACAGACAAGCAAAAGATACTATCTTTCAGAAACACAACAGTTCACAGGTTAGCATTCTAATTATTAATTCAAAGTTCCCAGCAGCTGCTATAACCAATGAGGGGAGTATCTTGCACACACTCCCCAACTCTTACACCACAGGTAATTCCCTATCTTTGCACAAACTGCATATTGTTCTTTCTCCCCCTTGCTTCCCACCTTCTCAAACCAAGTGAGTTCTCAGGCTGCATGTCTGTCTTTGGGTCTTCTGAGAGAGAGAGAGAGAGAGGGAGGAAGGGAGGGAGGGAGGGAGAGAGAGTGAGAGAGCACTTTGCATGCCCCATGCCCTATTTTAAGCCATAATGGAGGCCTGTGACACCCTGGTAGGGTGACCAGTTGTGGCCATCTGTGAAATCTTGGGTAGTTCTGTAAATCCTTTCATCACCATTCTGTGGTCAAAAACAATTCCCCTCTTTTTTGGGGTAACAGGTTTATCCAGTCATTTGCAAAACCAAGATACTAGTTACCAGCCATAGATATGCAAAGCACCTTTCTCAGGAAAAAATGGCTTTCAGTGTCTCATCACAAAACTGCAAAGAGTCAGGGATTTTGGCTTTCTCCCATTCTGTAAACCATCCACAGTAAAGGCAGGGAAAAAAATGTCTTCATGTTTCCAGCAGGGGTGGGGAAAGTAGCCATTTTAAAATATACTGGGACATTCTATTCTTAATAAGGTCTGCTCCCAGGAGAAACTATTTCATCAAGTTAGCTTGGATTACATAGAGCAGAGATGGCCATACTGGAGGGTTATCTGAACATATCAAAATTTGTTTGAGAAAGCCAGTGATTTTCAGGGTTAAATTTTTGCTGCAGCATACCTTAACATTACCCTGGCTAAAATATGTGCTAATTCCAATGTTTGGAAGTGTCAATCTGGAGTTTTATTTTTGGAAAGACAATGAAACTAAAGACAAACTCCAGGAAAAGAGTAGCATGATCAATTAGCCTATCTACCATGAGCAAGAGAGAGGAGTATTTGCCAAACATAAAATCCTACCCTAGTGGTATCCCATTGTATTTTTAGCAATGAAGGAAATGTTCTACATCTGCACTGTCCAATGGGGCAACTCACCATAGGTGTTATTGAGTACTTGAAATGAGGTTAATGCAGATAAATGTTCTCTGAAGGACAGAGAGCCAGTTCAATATTTTCTAGTCACACTCATCATCCTTCAGTTCCAGGTCAGTCTTTCAATCTGCATTTAAAAAGGTGATTCAAAGGAGTTTTAATTGTGTAAATGATCCTTAACTGCTACTATAGAGACTATTTACTGATTACCTCCACTCAAGTTTGGTATTATTTTACCTATCTATGTATAATTGATTCTCATTTATGACTACCAGTGTGTAAAATCACACCAGCATTAGGCTAGTCCTAAAGAGTTTGTAGTAAACCCTGTTGCTATCATGCCCAGATCTACACTAATAGAGAGTAGTGCCTCCATCGCTTAGCTGCAACAATCAGAAGCTTTTAACAGCTCACAGCTGCCCTTTTCTTCACTTTCCCTCCACCCATGAGAGTCATCTTACTCAGAAATGCCTAGAAGATTCTATGTCTTCTCCTTCCAGGCAGTCCACAGCTAATGATTATCTGAAAAGCAGAAAAAAACACCAGCCTTCTTTCCTCAAGATGGACCAACTCTGTGGTCCTAGACATGCTCCAGAGATCCCTGTGGGGTTCAACTAAGGCTACAATATAGCTAAGATCTCTCTATTGTTTGGCTCCTTCCCCTATCCTGTCCTTCTTTACTCATTCACTTTCCCCAGAGATCCCTCACTTAGTATGTCACTGCACAAGAACTTCTCAGAATCTGCTTCTAGGGAACCTGACTTAAGACACATGTAACATTCTGTTCTCATCTTAGGCTATGGAGAAAAGTTATAAGTGCAATTAATGATATCACATCAATATTTCTAACAGTATCTATTAATAATCCTCACCTCTTGAATGAATTGATGAAACTTAGGAATTTTCAACTTGAGAAACACAAAATTAATCTTTATACAGGAGGAATGCTTTGTACTTTGTAAAAGTAAGAAGTGCCTTAAATCCTACATAATCTTGAGCTGCTCTGAATCTCCTACTTAAACATTCAAACCATCTAAAAGTAGGATACTCAAATTAAACAAAATATCTTTACCTTAAGACTAATTTTACTGCTACCTCAGTGGATAGAACAAAAAAAATAATAAATGAAAAAGTGTTTTGGGATTGTTATGAAATTGATTTCAGGCTCAACAGGGGCATGAACTATCAAGGAAGGTTCTTTGTAATATCAGTTAGGTGCCCAGAGGAAATTAATATGTAGATATTGAAAGTATAACTAGACTTCTAATACTGAGTCAGATGCAGAATTTGGTGCCAGAGTGATTGGATAAGAGATTCTAATTAGGAAATGTGAAGAAAAGAAATGAGTCTGCTCCCTTAAGGATCTAACTAAAGGGTAAAGTTTACATTCATTTGTGTTGTGGTACTGTGGTCAAAGCTGGTTTTGTTCCATCGGTCAGGGGAGAACTAAATGTGTTTTGTGAGGCATTACCTCTGCTCTTAATTGTTTATGTTGTCTGACTTCATGGAGACATGGATATGTGGAAGAAATAGTTATAGGTTTCAAGTTCTTTGGTAGAACAAATTACATACATCAGGAATAAGGCACCTTCATTGTTTTGACATGAATATTATCAACAATCATACTAAAATTATTAATAAAAATAAATATATTTCTTAAAACTAAGAAAGATATATTATCTAGAATATTTTGCTAATTTGCTTTGATACAGGCACCTTCTGGTCATTTTTATGTATCCAGCAAATATTTTAAAGCTTTTATTATACCCATGATTCAGTGCTTGACTTTGATGAGATTTTGTAATCTAATAAGGGAACAAATGTATAAATAGAAATCCAAATCAGGGATCAAAGAGATGTGTGCTGAAAGACAGATATGTAACTCATGGGGATTAAGAAAAGAAACAAAAAAGGTCTTTAGCTAGAGTGGCTATTGGAGGAAAAAGGGCAGATATCTGAAATCATTGTCAGCATCACTGTATATATTATTAACAAATCCACATGTTAAGTAGGGACAAATGATGTTATTATCTCATGAGTTAATCTTTTTATGTACTAAAATCATTTTTCTAATAATTTTAAGTACTACCAACTTTCCTTAAAGACAGACTCCAAAAGCTTTCTTATCTAGAAATCTTCCAAGACTTTTAGAAAAGGAGTCACAATACAAAAAGTTCTCTTTAAAAAACTTGAGTTCAAAATGGCTGCAGAGTAAGTGGAAGCTACACTCACCTCCTCCCAGTGCCAAAGTGGATTTAAACTAAATTATAGAGTAATCAACCTGAGTAATCAACTGAAGGATAGCCCAACAGAAGTATCATATCCAAAGGTTTACAGAAGAAGCTATATAGAGACTGGTAAGACATGCAGAGATGTAGAGAGGGCTGGTCCTTGCACCTACGGGTGGTGGCTGAGAAGTTTGAGGGATATTTCAGCTATAAATGTCCCCACTGTGTAACATGGGGTTTGAACTCTATACCAGGACCCAAAACATAGAGCATCAGGGCCAGGAAATAGAGCCTGCACAGCATCTGGCAGTGAAAATCAGAAAGGACACTATCTGCTGGGAAGAGGAGGGAGTCTACTACAATCTCAGCTTCTCTCCTAAAGGGCAAACACACAAGAGCTTGCCATTGGGGCTCTGGTAAAGGGAAGATGACTCGGCATATGGGCATCAGAAAGAGAAGACCTGGGTGATGTGGTGCCTAAGAGAGATCTGGATAATCAGCTGCTACTGAGGGCCCTGTTCTGAGTCAATATCCTACACCACTTTCAAGTACCATCTTCCCAGGGTTGTTCTTCCTATAGCACCAGCCTGGGGAGTGCACTAACCCAGTCTTCCAAATGCTGATGACACAACCCTGCCAAGATTGAGTCCTGCAGAAAGGACTATGGTCTGCAATCAACAGAGACCTTTGCTGGGCTCCTTCTCTGGAGAAACTACAGGCAGCTACTCAGACAGACACTGAACTATGAGGCCTTGGGATGGGGACCCTTCTTCTCTAGCACCTATAGTCTTGGCCAACACCACCCCAACAAGAAACTATTTTATTCTATCTTCCCAAGGCCTTGTAGCCCTGCCATGCAGAGCTCAGATTTATGGAAGGAAGGGAATGCTACTCAGAGCTAAAATCTTCATAGCATGTCTCCTTCAGAGGACCCACTCTAATACTCAAGCAAGTGTGGATATGCAGATAAGTGGAAACATATAACTCACTCCTCTCCTGTGGGCATGGCTGGTGCTACCCCCCATGGAAGACTGTCTTGATCTACTTTTCCAAGTGTTGGTGGCTTTGACCTGCTGAGCTTGCTCTTGAAATGTGGACAGTGGCTGCACCCAAACTGAATCAGTGATATGCTCCTCCTGGGGGAGCTAGATTTGGAGACTCTAGCAGAGACTGAGGGTATGGCTCTGGAGTATGGGACATACTATCCCTATGTAAGGGAATGACTAGCCTCTTCCTCCTGACCCAGGTGATTCCTCCTACCAAGCTTGTGCCATGTAGAAGGAGCAGTTGAGCATGGCCAGCTTGGGCTTACTCTACAGCCTTTCTTCAAAAGATTCTAGAGGAAGTCTAGGCAACCCCAGGGGGTTGTGGAATAGAAGAAAGTTGGATGCTGAACTCATAGAACCTTGGATTTTTTATTGATCTGCCTCCAGGTCAGAACTGTAGGAAGTAAAACCTTATACACCACTTGGCTCCTCCCACATATACCCAGGTCCAACAGACACAGCCACAATCAATGAGCATGGCAGCTTCAGACAGGTAGCCCAAAGTTGGTTACACAACATGTCCAACACTGATGTATACTAGAACCTCATGCAAATGGGTCCATAATCAACACAATTAGTGGTGGGCTTCAAACATGACCAGAGCTCAAACCAACTAGCCACCCAAATGGCACAACCCAAGGGGCACACCAGCAGGCACTAGAACCTGCTGGGTATAATTTCACCTAGGGGAGAAGCCCCTGAATAGTGACTCGAACATGGTGAACAAGGTTTACCCTTTTAGTCTGCCAGCCTAAAGATTTAACTCCACCCATGAAAGGGTCACTATCATTAAACACTCAAGTACCACAGAAGGGGGCACATAACACAGGAGAAATATTTCTGGACCACCTAACTCAGGTAACCAAGAGGATTGTTCCACTGAGACTCATGAGGCACTTACATCAGGAAGCCCTCATAACAAGCTTGGGAAACATAGCAGATCTACCCAATATACAGAGTCAAACATAAAAATTTTGACACTATAGGGAGACAAAGAAATATGCTCCAAATGAAATAACAAGAGAAATCCTCAAAAAGGGAGTTAAATGAAATGGAAGCAATGAAGACATCACATGCAGAGTTTAAAACAATAGTTATAAGGATACTCAAGGGCCTTAGGAGAACAATGGATGATCTCAACAAGAACTTAACCAAAGAGACAGAAAGCATTAGAAAGAACAATAGAAACAACAAAAAGAACTAGTCAGAGATGAAGAATACAATATCTGAAATAAAGAGTACACTGGAATAAATCCACAGCAGGTTGAATGAAATACTAAAGCAGAGAAAAAAAAGAAGAAGAAGAAGAAGAAGAAGAAGAAGAAGAAGAAAGAAAGAAAGAAAATTTAAAAAATGAGGAAGTCCTGGCTGGTGGCAAAGTGGTTAAGGCACTGGCCTGTGAGCCCAAAGGTCACTGGTTCAATTCCCAAACAGGGCACATAACCAGGTTGCAAGCCAGGTCTCCCAGCCAGGTTTCCAGCCAGGTCCATAGCTGGAGGCAGGTGAAAGGCAACCATACATTGATGTCTCTCTCCCTCTCTCCCTTCCCCTCTCTTTATAAAAATAATAAATAAAACCTTTTAATAAAAAATAAATAAATAAAAATAACAAAGAGGAAAGTCTAATATAGGAAATGGAGAAGCCAAAAACTTACATGCATGACACATGGACATGAACTATGGGAGGCATTGTTGGAGGGAATTGGGGGTACCAGATGGAGGAGGGTAAAGGGGAAAATTGGGACAACTATAATAGCATAATCAATAAACTATATTAAAAATAATAATAAAATAAAAAATGAGGAAGGTCTAAGAGACCTGGGGGGCAATATCAAACATAACAACATCCCCATTACAGGGATACCAGAAACAGCAGAGAGTGAGCAAGGGATCAAGAACATGCTTGAAGAAATAATGGCTAAAATCTTTCCCATGATAGAGGAAAAAGTCACAAAAACTCAGGAAGCACAGAGTATACCTAGGAAGATAAATCATCCAAAGAGGCCCACACCAAGGCACATCATTATTAAAACTGCAGAAGTTAAAGACAAAGAGAGAATTTTTTTTTTTTTTTAAAGATTTTATTTCATCATTCCTAGAAAGAGGGGAAGGGAGAGAGGCAGAGAGGGGGAGAGACATCAATGTATGGTTGTGTTTCACCTGCCTCCAGCCACAGACCTGACTGGAGACCTGGTTTGCAACCTTGTTATGTGCCCTGGCTGGGGAATCGAACCTGCGACCTTTGGGTTTGCAGGCCGGCACCTTATCCACTGTGCTACCAGCCAGGGCTAAGAGAGAATTTTTTAAAAAAGATTTTATTGATTATCTTCAGAGAAAGAGGGACAGAGAGTGAAGATAAAAGGGAGAGAAACATCAATGTATGGTAGCCTTTCACCTGCTTCCAGCTATGGACCTGGCTGGAGACCTGGCTGGAGACCTGGCTTGCACCCTGATTATGTACCCTGGCTGAGAATTGAACCAGTGACCTTTGGGTTTGCAGGCTGGCACCTATCCACTGAGCCACAATCCAGGGCTCAAAGAAAGAATCTAAAAAGCAGCAAGACAAAGACAGTTTACTACAAGGAAGTCCCCATAAGGCTATCAGCTGATTTCTCAAGAAAAACACTTCAGGCTAGAAGCAATTGGCATGAAATATTTCAAGTGATAAAATGCAAGATGCTACAACAAAAACAATATCCAGAAAGGCTATCATTTAAAATTTAAGGCAAAATAAAAAGGTTCCCAGGCCCTGTGCCTCACCTCCCACACCCCCTCCAATAAAGCTAAAGGAGTTCATATCACCAAACCAGTACTGTAAGAAATGTTAAAGAGCCTCCTTTAAGAATAATAAGAATGAGAATGAGAATGAGAATTAGAAGGAGGCAGGAGAGAGAGAGAGAGAGAGAAAGAGAGAGAGGGAGAAAGAGAGAGAAACATAGGTATAAAGAATAAAATGACAATAAATAAATAAATACCTATCATTAATAACTATGAATATGAATTAAATGTGAAAATGAAAATGAAAATCTATTCTAGGGTAGAAGAATAGATTAGAAAACATGACCCATATATATGCTACTTAGAATAGATCTACTTCATGCCCTGGCTGGAGTGACTCAGTAGATTGAGCACTGGATTGAGAATTGAAGGGTCACCAGTTTGATTCCCAATCAAGGCACATGGCTAGACTGGGGTGCAAGAGGCAACCAATCTCTCAGACATTGATGTTTAAAAGATTTTATTTATTATTTTTAGAGAGGGGGAAAGGGAGAGAGGCAGAGAGGAAGAGAGACATCAATGTATGGTTGTCTTTCACCTGCCTCCAGCTATAGAGCTGGCTAGAGACCCGGTTTGTAACCTGGTTATGTTGCCCTGACTGGGAATCGAACCAGCAACTTTTTGGATTGCAGGCCAGCATATTATCCACTGTGCTGCCAGCCAGGGCTTCTCACACATTGATGTCTAAAAAGAAAAAAAGAAAAAAAGAAAAGATTGAAAAAAATATCCCATGCAAGTGGAAATAAAACAAACAGAAAAGCTGGATTAACAATTCTTATATCAGACAAAATAGACTTCAAAACAAAGACATTACATAATACTAAAGGAATTGATCCAACAAAAGCTATAGTCCTTAAAAACATATATGCACCCAACATAGGAATACTTAAATATATAAAGAAATTTTGATGAACATTAAGGGAGCAATAGATAGCATTACACCCTATTGACACCGATAGATAGGACTTTCAAACATTTTATACCAAAGCAGCTGAATATATATTCTTCTCAAATGCACACAAAACATTTTTTTATGTAGACCTCATGGTAAGACATAAGATAAACCTTAGTTAATTTAAGAATATAGAAATATATGAAGCATTTTCTCTGACCACAATGGTATGAAACTAGAAATCAATTACAATAAAAAGTCATAAACATTCAAACACATGGACAGTAAAGAAAATGTTATTAAACTATGAATGCGTTAACAATTAAATCAGGGGAAAGAAGATGGCGACAGAATAGAGAGCAGTGCTGATGGTGTTCTCGAGTACCAAAGCAGCTAGAGAACAAGATAGGGAGTGTGAGACGTCTTCAGGACCCGAGGAATTGGAATGGACAGCATCTGGACACAGGGGAGCACACCCCAGGGGCAGAGGAGGCCAGCAGGACAGTAGGTGAGGCGTTCCCGACCAACCCAGCCGGCGGGCCAAGGTTGGCTCTGGGCAGTGGTAGCTCTGCCCAGAGGGGCACGTTTGACTGAGGCCAGCTCCGGGCTCCCTGGCGACTGGAAGTCTCAACAGTGAAGTGCGGGCGGCGAGGGCAAACGCAGTAGGGAACGTGGAATTGAACTCTTGCAGGGGAGGGACTGAGTGAGAGACTCACTCCAGCAACAGGGAGAGGAGGCTCAGAGTGGGGCTAGAGGCGGAGGAGAAGAGTCCTGCGGGAAGCCGGAGCTGGGGAGCAGGGAAGTGCACCAGCCAGGTCGGCGAGAGGGCCGAAAACGGAGCTGCTGAGCCACCAGGGAAACAGCAGCTAAAAACCCCTGCGAGGGGGGAGGCCCAGCCCTGTGCACCCACACAGGCCCCCGGGCTCCGAGAAAACTCCAAATAGTGAGCCGGCGAGCCAGGAACTAGTAGTGGGGGCAACTGACCCGCCATTGCCAGAGACAAAGGCCACACCGCCCACGCCTGGGAGGGGCTCATCACAGAGGCCGCATAAAGGACTCCTAGGACAGCTGGTTGGCTTGGAGGAGTGGTGCCCACCCCAGAAGGACGGGACAGTGTGGGCGGACCCCAGACAGTGTTGATGGACAGGGGCGGCCTCCTCCCGGAACTGCGGGGGCGGGGCCAGTCATCACAGGGACCGGCAAAGTTGCGACCTGCCCTGCAGGGGTGCTGGGTGCTTGTCCTTGGCAGGAACCTCTGCCAGGAGTGGGAGGGGGCACCCTGCAGGCTCCAGAATACAGGCAGCCCTAAAACCCAGCCAGGCTGCAGAAGGCCCAGCCCACCTGGGGGCGGACACTCAGAATCAGCCCTGACTGTGACAATCAGAGGCCCTGCCATGTGCCAAGACCAGCTAGAATATACACTATAGACTATAAATTCCTGACCAAGAAAAAGAAGCAGCCTCAGGAAAGGGATTCCTGCTAATCTCAAGCACCTGAGTTATACCGAGAGCAATATGAACTATTAATCCCCTTGTAAAAGTTACTTCTCACATATTCTTAATCCTCCCCATACCTCAATCCACCTAAATACCCAAGACCCTCCCCCTACTCTCGAATTAGTCTACTCACTCTGTGGCTATAACGCATTCCCAGTCCCCAATCTAAGTATTCCTCCCGTCCCCAGCCGCCTAAACCCTTTATTCATTTCTTCCTTCCTCTATTTTTTTTTGGTTTTTTCTTTTCCTTTTCTTCCTGGTAAAGACCACAGGTTCTGGCTCCACCTGGACCAATCAGAAATCATAAAGGGGGAACAGACATCTAACACCTTTCTTTATTAATATTGATTTCTCTTTGTCTTGTGACTTTCTCCCACTTTTTTCTTTCTTTCTTTCTTTCTTTCTTTCTTTCTTTCTTTCTTTCTTTCTTTCTTTCTTTCTTTCTTTCTTTCTTTCTTTCTTTCTTTCTTTCTTTCTTTCTTTCTTTCTTTCTTTCTTTCTTTCTCCTTTCTTATCTCCCTGATAAAACCCACTGGTCCTGGCTCCACCTGGACCAAACAGAGACCATAAAGGGTGAACAGACACCTAAATCTTTTCCTTATTAATATTGATTTCTCTTTCTCTTGTGACTTTCTCCCTTTTTTCCTTTCCTTTTTTTTTCCTCTGCTAAAAGCCTTCAGGTCCAGGCTCCATCTGGACCTGTCAGGGATTATTAAGGGTGAACAGCCATCTAAACCCTTTCTTCTTATTATTATTATCATTTTTATTTCTTTTTTCCTTTTGCATTTTTTTTTTGGTTTGGTTTGGTTTGGTTTGGTTTTTTGTTTTGTTTTTGTTATTGTTTTTGTTTTTGTTTTTGTTTCTGCTAAAAGCCCACAGGCCCAGAATACAACCAGACAGCCCAAAAAAAGGACACACCAAGAACATCAAGTGGAGAAAATCTGGGAGATGGCAACACTGAACTCCACAAATCTCCTATCACAGAGGGGTGCTCAACTAAGGCAAGGAAGCAAAGCAGATTAACCCAAGGAAAGAACATAAATAAATAGCAAGAACAGACACCCAAAATGGAGGAAAAAAGAATCAGTCCACCACAAAAAGGAAAGGAAGAATCCCCAGAAAGAACACAAAATGAAACAGAGGCACCTGGAATATCAGATAAAGAATTCAAAAGAATGATGATAGAGAAGCTCAGTGAGCTCAGCCACATCAAAGAAAACTGTAAACAACTCCAGGAGAACTACAAAGAACTCCAGGGAAATTACAAAGAACTCCAGGGAAATTACAAAGAACCCCAGGGAAGTTACAAGGAACTTACTGAGAACTACAACAGCATGAAAAAGGACATGGAAACTATCAATAAGTGCCAGGAGGAAATGAAGAATACAATTTCTGAATTGAAGAATACAGTAGAAGGAATCACCAGTAGGCTAGAGGAAGCAGAGGACCGGATCAGCGAGTTGGAGGATAATGTAGACAAATACTCCAAGGCAATACAAGAGAATCAAAAAAGGCTGAACAAGACTGAAGAGGGGTTAAGAGAGCTGCAGGACAACATAAAATGTAACAACATCCATATCATAAGGATACCAAAAGGAGAAGAGAAACAAGGAATGGAAAACCTGTTTAAAAAAGTCATGATAGAAAATCTCCCTAACATGATGTGTGAAAACATTAATACAGATCAGGAAGCACAGCGGGTCCCAATGAGGATCAACCCAAACAGACCAACACCAAGGCACATTATTATTAAAATGGCGAATTTCAAAGACAAAAAGAGAATCCTAAAAGCATCAAGAGAGAAAAGACAAATAACATAGAAAGGGGCTCCAATAAGGCTATCAAAGGATTATTCAACAGAAACAATTCAAGCCAGAAGGGAATGGCAAAAAGTATTTCAAGTCATGGTAAACAAAGGCCAGCAACCAAGAATACTCTACCCAGCAAGACTCTCATTCAAGATAGAAGGAGAAATAAGGAGCTTCCCAGACAAAAAAAGACTGAAAGAATACATCTCTACCAAACCAGCATTGCAAGAAATGCTAAAGGGTCTGCTATAAAAAGAAGTAAATAAATAAAATGAAGAAACAGAGAAAGCCAAAGAGGAATATAGACACAAAGGGAGAAAATGGCAATGAATAAGAATCAATAATAACCTTAAATGTCAATGGATTAAATGCACCAATCAAAAGACATAGGGTAGCCAAATGGATAAGACAACATGACCCACATATATGCTGTCTTCAAGAGACCCACCTCAGAACAAAAGATCGACACAGATTGAGAGTGAAGGGATGGAAAACTATATATCAAGCAAATGGACATGAAAGAAAAGCCGGAGTAGCAATACTGATTTCAGATAAAATAGATTTTACAATGAAGGACATAAAAAGGGACAAAGATGGACATTTCATAATACTTAAGGGAACAATCCATCAAGAAGAAATAACTCTGATAAACATATACGCACCCAACATAGGAGCTCCAAAATATATAAGGAAACTCTTGGAAGACTTTAAGAAAGACATAGACAGCAACACACTCATAGTAGGGGATTTTAATACCCCACTATCAATAATGGACAGATCTTCCAAACAAAAAATCCCCAGAGATGTTGTGGCATTGAACAACACTCTAGAGGAAATGGACCTAACTGATGGATACAGAGTCTTTTACCCCAAAGAAGCAAAATACACATTCTT